>CAUYQG010215614.1:0-35319 GCA_963574415.1 Tarsius wallacei | reverse complement strand
TATCTAATGCTTGATTAATGTTCTCCAAACCAATTTCTTATGTACCCTTGATTGTTTTTCAGCTACATAATCTTGAAATAACATCATTCAATGCTTAAACGGGAACCACCATAATTATTTATTACCTTTTACTATTCTACGCTAATTCAAACTAGTTTTTATTAAAACAATTGCTGATAAGGTTACACTCTCCTAACACAAACCGGCCTAATGCAAAAACTTGGAATGTGGCCCAGTCCAAAGTTCACTGGTCCACCTAAATCAAACTAAACTAACCACATTTCTACAATAAAATGGCTACCTAAGTTTTCTTTAATTTATATAAACTATTTGCTAAAACCTATATCTACAAATTTCTAAAATTACATCAAGAGAAATTGTGACCAGTACTAAGGCTCCTCAATGTGACCCAGAGTTGAACTTAATTTGTTTAAAGGCAAAGATCGCAAACCGTGGAAAATGGGAACAACAGACTCCCAAGTTTAGCTGTGTTTGTTCCGCGCTCAGAGTTTTCTGCTACAGCCAGCAGGAACTTTTTCTGGTTGCAGTGCCAAGTAGAAAAGGAGGGAGGGAATGGGGTCAGGGAGGGAATGGGGTCAACAGCTCCCAAACACATCCTAGTGGTCTTGGGGTCAACGGCCCTTCCTGATCCCTAATGCTCAGTGGGCCTCCATGGCCGGCTCCCAATATTTATTAAATGCCTACATGTGCCCTAAAGTGGGGCTTAGTAATGAATAACAAGGTGACCCTGCCCACAAGCAGTGATATCCTGGAGCCAGCTCAGACTCACTCATAGAATCTACTGTTTTGCTTTCAGGAAATTTGAAAGTCAGTTGTTAAACAGAGCCATTAGTAAAAATTAAATTGTATAAGCTTACAATTAAATAAGTTGTATAACAAATAAAGATATTGCAAATGAAGGCACTTGCCAGAGAAACTGGCAAATGCTATAAATCATATCTTTTTTCTCCCCAGAGAACTCATTTCTAAACATTTACCAGAACGCCACTGTTCTCAAAAAGAGAGTACCTTAGTATGTTTAGAGACTCATGGGAGGGAATCTGGTTTGTGGTGTTTTATGGCCAGGTAGGCAGAGAACATGGATAACTAGGGCATGTCTCCATGGTATAGAAGGTCCTAGCCACTTTGGGAGGCTCATGTGCAAGGCTTTAGTCCCCAGTGAAAGGGGATCAGGAAGAGCAGAATAGGGCAGAAAGAACGCATTCCTAAGACCTGAGGGCAAGGAGAGCTTCAACCAAGGTAGTAAAGGAAATGATGGGCTTAGGGTCAGCAAAGGGATAGAGAAAATCCCATTGGTCAACATCAGACTAAATGAGAGGATTATGGACATTAAGCCCCTAAATATATGTATATGTATATACATATGTGTTTGTGTACATA
Source organism: Tarsius wallacei (assembly GCA_963574415.1). Taxonomy (NCBI): domain Eukaryota; kingdom Metazoa; phylum Chordata; class Mammalia; order Primates; family Tarsiidae; genus Tarsius; species Tarsius wallacei. The sequence continues at coordinate 33,918 of CAUYQG010215614.1, read as the reverse complement.
TGTATACGTGTATTTGTGTGATAGGAGGAACAGAGTTGAGACTATTTACATATTTTTAATAGCTTGTCTTAATTCTTAGGGGAACTGAAGTCTGAATCCATGTATGTGGGAGAAAAATTATTTGAGTTATCTGTGTGGACTGGAAATTAAGATGAGTTGACTTAACTGTGAGCTTTTGGGGGAGGCAGAAAGTAGTGAACTTAAAGTAAGTGGATAAAACCTAGGAACTGGCAGCCCATGAACTGAATCCAGTAGAATTATAGTAGAAAAAGAAATGGAAAACTTATGCCAACAACACCGAGAACTTTTCTGTATTCTTTGTTTCCAGTAGGATTGAGATTTTGTTTCCTTCTTGACTACTAGGTTCTGATAAATGTAGAAATTTACTTATTAAATGCCAAGCAATAACCCATGACTCATTTATTCTCTATCACAATGTGATATAAACCACCATGGGCTAATAAGGGCTGATAGATTAGGTTCTGCATTTTTATAAAAACAAGGTTAGCCCTCAACAGTAAGACTCACACCAGTGACGAATTTGTGTTCTTGTTGCTTCACATTTTCACCAATCTTTGATAATGTCCATCTTTTTAACGGTATCCATTTGACTGGGTGTGAGGTTATTGCGTTGTGGTTTAATTTGCATTTCTATGGTGACTAATGATGTTGAGTATTTTACCAACTACATATATATTTTTTGTCCTCTGCACTGAACTCTATGTCCACGATCACATGGGTATGCTGTAATTTACAATCAAGCACATCAACTATGTAAAATACTTGCTACAATCAGGTCACTTATTGATTTGCCTTTATTCCCACCCAGTTGAAGTGTTACCGTGTAAACGCCTTTAGGACATTATGTTAGTTTCTGCCTCGTCTGCCCGTATGTTTTCCCTCAATTATTTAGCTGGATTTAGTACAAAGTAACTACTCTCTTGGTAAAATCCTCCTGATAATTTATATGATAATCATGAGTTGGAGTCTTTCAGATTACTTAATGCCTTGTATTTGGAGCATGTCTTTTTTCAGGAGTGCTCAAAGCTCTTTGATGTTAATATTCACAGCATCTTTGTAAAGTGGGTAAGAAGCTCTGGGAGAAGCAGCTGAAATTCCAGAAGGCAAAGCAACTTAGCCCCCAAATCAAAGTAAACTGATGAAATTCAGACCGTCACTTGAATCACAGTCATCAGATATGTCACTAGAACTACCTTAACCAAACAAACCAAGTTACCTCTCCTAAAGAGGTCAGACTGGTAAAGCTTTCACATAAAGTCGAGTGGCTTCATCTACTGATATAAAGTTAATATAGTTCCCCCCCAGCACCCCAAATCTTTCAGAACTAGAAAGTTATCATAAGCCGTGGTGTGTAACATCCCTGTGGATTTGTGAACTGATGGTTATACAAAAAAAAACAGTCATTCTGCCCCATGGAAAAAGATGTGTGAGAATGCAGTAATGTAAGAAACAAGTTTCAAAGAACAATACACAAAATCTCCTATACTCTCATAGACACATAAATATTTTCAAATAAGAATACTCTGGGTTTTGATAAAAACAACAAAGAAATGTATAGGACCTCTAGCAACACAAAGAAATAAAACACATCAGTGTTTCAGGCTGACTGTTCCTGCATCTGAACATATTGCATATTTAAAGAGTCACTCTAAAGTAATATGTCTGATGTTTAACAAAAATGCCAGAATCCACACACCCAAATAGGTGATTTTTTTTTCCTCAAAGGAGGCATCTTGGGATGTTATACACTTACTTCAATGTCACTTTGTCACTGATGAAAACATTTCTGGATTTGCTATTTTGGAATTGCCTTCTGAGCCTTAGAAACATTCTTTTGAATAGCTTCAGGATACTGTGGCTTCATGAGAAAAGGATACTTCTAGCATTCTCTCACCATATCATTGCCTTAAGTCTTAGGCTCCTTTTTTCTGGGTCTTTTTACTTCACATTTCCACCTGATTCTTATCCCCTAGCTTTTGAGTCTGTTACCTAACCTCCCATTCTAATCTTCTAATTGTGACATGACCGTTATCTCCACAGTTTTAGCTGTAATCTTCACTCCTCTTCTGGACCACCTTTTTATTTTGCCTAGGTAAAACTCCTTTTAGTGCAGGCTGACACCTGGAACACTTACTCTTACCCAGCCCCTGACTACAGGCCCGCTGCACACATCATTCCCATGGGCAGTGGCTAAAGACTCAGTGGTAGCCATTGTCATCCCTTAAAAGAAAAATTAATTGATTAAAACAGCCCCAAATCATGTGGTACCAAATCTGCTGAATGACATGTCAACTCAACCTGCATAAGGAACAAAAAAAGTGTAGAAAAAAGTATGAAAAAGTGGCTAAGAGGTGATGAGACTGGATTTATCCCATGGCTGTGAATGCTGTGTCAAAACACTCACGACGGACCAGGCAATACTGCTTTCACATTCAGTGAAGGTTCGGATCTCATTCCCACTCCCTGCGGGTCAGCTGTGCTTTGCTCCATGTCATCTTCACTGTGGGACTCGTGCTGCTGGGACTCATCTTCTGACAGAGGAAAATGAACCACAGACTCACTAATGTTTAGGGCCACTGATGGCAGAGTGGGAATAGGTACACAGTTTGCCATAGATGGCTGAAGAAAAAACTAAGTTAGACTTATTTTACAAAGTAGTTTTTAAAAATAAATTTTGTTTTAAACAGCTTTAGTAGAGGAAGAGCACTTATGTTTTCATATATCTTCAGCAACTTTGAAATCTTTATTCTGTATAAGGAAAAGTAATAAATGGGTAAATAAAACAGCAACAATTAAAATATGTGAGTATTTTCTTTTGTATGGTACATTTTTATAGTGGCATTCATCAATTTGTTTTACTAATTGCATTTTGCCTAAATAAATATAAAAATAAATTTATATTTCTTAAGCGTGGGAAAGCAGGTGATAACATCGAAGTGGGGACGCTGACTGTGTCTGTAGTCATGGTTCCTGCTCAGAGATGATGACCTATTTGTGGAGTCCCTGGATACTGTTAATACATGTTGGCATATTGCAAAACTCCAGTGCACCATTTGCAATATTTCCCATGCCAGATTCACCTGAAGAATTTGACTTAAAAACTAAAAGCAAGCCATCTACTTAGTAAAAATGCAGTAGCTCTCCAAGCACCAATGGTAAGAAGGTACTCATCAGAGTTGCTAGGGAGGGCAGGTGGTCCAAGCAGAAGGCTGGGGAGGCCTGGGCAACAGAGCCCTTTTCCCTGTCGGTGAGGTTCAACCATAACCACCCAGAGGGAAGAGGAAAATAGTTAAGGCAGAATGTTCTGTTGCATTTTGTCTTCCCTCCACGCTCTTAGCTCGAGGTTTCCAACATGCAGGAGAGGGGATAGAAGGGGCACTCTGTCACAGCTCCGTCATAGCAATCCTACAAAGGAAAGAGGTTTTAAAAGCCGTGAGAAGGATTTATGACTTCAGGGACCTTTGTGAGTCTTTTTATTAGCCTAGTACATCACTTCTCTCCCGTCTTTATGCTGACAACACTTCTCAGCCCTTCTCCAGATTTCTTGTCAAACTGGGCAACTATATAAAATGAACAGACAAGAGCTACAGGAAAGTGCTGATTGATTCCTGGGTATGCCTGCACTTAGGAGCAATTTTACTCTGCTAAGAGGTTCTCTTATGCAGTCTTCCAGTGAGGGAATCTTGGATTGTTTCTGACAACTATGTGTTTTTAAAGAGTTTTATTTTTTCTTATAATGGTCTTTCTAAGAGCATAAATCAACATGTAAAGAGAATAACATGCTAGCCTAAATAGTTTTACAAAAGTTGTTTGAAATCTGAAGATGGCTCTGATTGGTATTCCTTGGTCATCAAAGTCAGTAAATGGCGCAGGTCCTTTCAAGTCATCTGTGTGGCTGACTTTTGATTTCTACTAACTTTTTTTTTGAGTTGGAGTCTCACTCTGTCTCCCAGGCTGGAGCGCAGTGGCATGCTCATGGCCACTGCAGCATCGACCTGCTGGGCTTAGGCTATCCTTCCACCTCAGCCTTCCAAGTAGCTGCAACTACATGCATATGCTACCATACCTGGCTAATTTTTTTGTGTGATTTATTGTAGAGACGAAGTCTCACCAAGCTGCCCAGGCTGGTCTTGAACCCCTGGGAACAGGCAATCCTCTCACCTTGGCCTCCCAAAGTGCTGGGATTACAGGCTGAGTCACTGTGCCCAGCCTCCACTAACTTTTTTTTTTACAAATATGAAGCTTGTAAGGAACTGCTCAAATATTACCTCCTCTATAAAGCCTTCCTTGATTTCTCCAAGCTTTCATTAATTTCTTTCTCCTCTATAGCCCAGCAGCAGCAGCAACAACAACAAAATTAATGGTTGAAAAATTTTAATGAATATTTACATATCTTATAGGTATTAGTTTGGGCACATTAACTCACTGATTCCCTACAACAATCCCATGGTGTCTGCACTGTAATTTTCTACGGCTCAGAATAGTTCAGTGACTTACCCAAGATCATACAGTTAGAAAGTGAAGAACATGGATTTTAACCTAGACATAGGCGGTCTCACTCCACAGCATTCTTAATCTCTGCTCTCTGCTGCATCTTTTAAAATACTTTCAAAGGCACACATTTCAGGAACAACCAACAATAACAGGAGCCTTTTACGAGGTGCTGCTCATAGTTAACTCCAGTGTTTTATTTAACTTCTTGAGATGTGCACATTCTGCCAATGCTCTCAGCCTTTGGTTTGCTGATGAGTAAGGAAGAACGGAAAAGATGAGAAATTGAGTTGCCTTATCTTTCCCTTTCCTTCAATATCACCATTTCTAGCATAAGTAACATAAAAGTAAGAAAGGATTTGACAGGGTTCTTTGGTTGTTTGTGTTTCTTTGAACACAACTACCTTCTTTCTCTATTTCGAACAAACTGATTTAAAGGGAAAGAGTGACCTCTAGGCTGTCTGTCTTCACTTCACTTTCTCAGTCACAGATGTAACATACTTCTTTGGCCCTTGCTTTGAATCCCACTGGACTCCCATCTGTGGTGGGTCTACCAGAATTCCTGTTCATATAACACCCCTAATGCCATATGTTAATGGATAGCAATGAACTGAAGCTGATGCATACACTGTGAGTATCTCCTCTGCTCAGTGCATAACCCATTGCCACACTGGACTTCACAAGTTCAAAGAAGAAATTATGAAGAATTTCAAGTCAGTAACAGCAGAGTATTCAACCAAATAGAAGGCTTTTCGGAACACGGAGCTCTTTATGACTATACAAGTTGCATGTCCATGGAGCCTACTCTGGCTATAAGATAGTATTTTAATCTTTGTTTTTCAGATGAGACACTGATGGTGTGCCAAGTAAAGAAACTTAAGCTGAAACACACAGAAAATTGGAGGGGCCTAGATTTGAACTCTGATCTTCTCTGTTTGAACTCAGAGTTCACACTCTTAACTATTTAGTATTGTAATAACTTAGTGATGTAATGGCCATAACCATTGGTGTATTTTAGTAATCTAAAACTAAGTACCAATCTGTGGGTTATAGAGAGTCTAAATTTCTTTCTCTTTCCTACTCATTCTCTTGTGCAACACTTGACCACAGCACCTTTCACTATATTGCAATTATTATTTTTCTAATACATTATCTCATTCAACTAAATTATGTTCCCTGTTTATATATGTAAAGAAGATCAGAAAACCTCATTTTGCATTTTGATCCAATATTCTTACTTCTCTTACTGCTTGTCCATATGTCCTGCTGTATTTATTTCAGTTTTGGCTCAAAAGGTGACTTGCCTTAGTCTGTTTGTTCTGCTATAACAAAATAAGGTAAGTTCCCTACATATGAGCACCACAATTGTAGAAGAGCCTTAGGGTTGTTATTCATTTTGTAAGTGAAAAAGTTGAAGATTGGAGACATGAAGTGACTTTTCCAGGTTATCTTCCCACCAATAGCAGAGCCTAGGATGGAGATCTTCCTTTTGTAAGTGCTTTGGTCTTGCTGTGTCCCCCATAATTCATATGTTGAAACTTAATAAAAAGTGCAATAGTATTACGAGGTAAGGACTTTAATAAGGGGATTTAGGCATGAGGGTGGAGTCCTCATGACTGGACTAGTGAAGAGACCTTATGAAAGAGGCAGGTGAGCTATTTGCCTCTTTTTGCCTTTCTGCCTTCCACCATGTAAGGACACAGCACCAAAGTGCCATCTTGGATGCAAGAGAGCCAGTCTTCACCAGACACGGAATCTGCTGGCCACAACTTGATCTTGGACTTCCCAGTCTACAGAACTATAAGAAATAAATTTAGGCCGGGCTTGGTGGCTCAGCCTGTAATCCCGTGCCTTGAGAGGCTGAGGTGAGTGGATTGAGACCCGCCTGGGCAGGCGAAACCTCATCTCTACAATAAATCAAAAAAATTAGCCGGGCGTGGTAGCGCGCGCCTGTAGTTCCGGCTACTCGGAAGGCTGAGGTGGAAGGATCGCCGGAGCCCAACAGGTCGAGGCTGCGGTGGCCGGGAGCGGCCACTGCACTCCAGTCTGGGCGATGGAGTGAGACGCCAACTCAAAAAAAAAAAAAAAAAAAAATTTGGAGAGCCTTAGATGGGTGGGTTAAAAGCACAACAGCAATATCCTATAGTGCTCTTTATTATAAAAAATAATGGTACACACAATATACCAACACAAACTATTAATAGGACAGAAGTCATATCAACCAATAACCCTTAATGCCTTGGTCTATTATTTTCTATGCAAATATTGTATGACTTTTTTTGTATCAATAAAAAAGATGGTAAAAGGAAACTAATCTTTATTATATCTGTGTCACAATTATATTTAAAATTATTTTAGTTGACAAAAATTATATATGGTGTACAACATATTTTAGTATTATATATACTGTGAACCAATTAAATCATGCTAATTAACGTATGCATTACCCTACATACTTACCAATTTTGCATGTGTGTGAGAACAAATAAAATCTACTCCCTTAGTAATTTTCAAGTACAATTACTCTTGAAGGACATTTAGCTACCACTCAGTCTGCTTCAAACGCCTATTATACTATATTTGCAAAAACAGAGCTGATTGGGCTCTTTCCTGCTCAGAAAGCAACCTATTGCTACACATCACACAGATAAACTATTACACAAAAAAATCAACTACAATCATAATTATCCTAGGTCTCAAATTTCAAATACATGTCATTTCTTAATCCCACACAAATGTAAATATATCTCGATCCATTATTATATCAGTTAGATGCAAGGCTGACAGCCTTTTATAAATATATCTCAATATGGTATCATATCAGTTAGATAAGAAGCTAGTAGCTGGCTGATTCTTTTTTAAAATACAGTCAATTAAAGAAAAAAGTTATCATATCCAAACTCAACAATGTTTCACGTACCAAAAGCTTCATCTTTTTTATCAAGGCGAAGGTGGGCTCTAACCTGCCCTGGTTCACAGCCATCACAGGTATCACTGCCACGGTGAATGTGAAAGGACAACACAGTCTCCCCAATTTTCACTTCATCTCCATGCTCAAGTACATAAGGGTCACATTTAGTTTTCGGCTAGAAGGGAAAAATTTTACAAAACAGAAGTCCAAAACAGTCACATATGGTTATTTTATGTCTTCTGTAAGTAATCCCTGATTATAATTTTTAAAATATTTAAAATTGTTCTCAAAGAAATAGACACACAAGAAGATGGAAGTCAGAGGATTGCCTGATCCCAAGGGTTCAAGATCAGCCTGAGCAACTTGGCAAAAACTAGCTGGGCGTGATGGCACATGCCTGTAGTTCCAGCTCCTTGGAATGTTGAAGTGGATCACCTGAGCCCAGCAGGTTGAGTCTATGGCAGCTGTCAGACTGCCACCACACTCCTGCCTGAGTGACACAGTGAGATGGATGACCCGTAAAAAATGTTTTAACTAGCCGGGCACAGTGGTTCTTGCCTGTAATCCCACCACTTTGGGAGGCAGAGGCAAGAGAACTGCCCTAGCCCAGGGGTACAAGACCACCCTGGGAAACTTGGCAAGACCTCGTCTCTACAATAAATCAAAAAAACTAGCCAGGCATGGTGGTGCATGCCTGTGGTTCCAGCTACTTGGAAGACTGAGGTAAAAGGATCACCTGAGCCAAGCAGATCGAGGCTGCGGTGGCCGTGAGTGTGCCACTGCACTCCAGCCTGGGCGACAGAGCAAGACTCCTATTCAAAAAAAAAAGTTTTAACTAGTAGACAGCTGAACTGAGCAACTTATAATTTGTACTTCTTATTAAAACCCACTAATCTCCCTATCTCCATATCTAATGCAATCAGAAATGTCCAACTCAAGACTTCAAATAATCTATTACTACAACAAATAATCATAGTCAAAAAGATAAAGGGTTAAGAGAACAGAGTAAGTGCATCACACCTCCCTTTTTTCCTCTACTTTTCTCTTGAAAATTCAGTTTTATTTCATTTTTATTCTTATAGACTAAAAATAAGGCCTCCTTCCTCTCCTTCTCCTCCTCCCTTCCTGCCATGTTTTCTTTTTTTTATTATTATTTATTTTATATTTTATTTTGAGAAAGCAGGATTTATTAAAAGGACAGAAAAGCTCCCACAGTGGGAGGGGACCCAAGGGGGTTGCCCACCATGTTTTCTGACTCTCTGCCAAGCACTTCACCACATGTTGGAAATATTGGTATTAACTGAATAAATAAAGCTGCTGCCTTCAAGGAGTTTCCAGTTTAGTAACATTTCCATTATGACCATTTATTTCAAAAAAGAGGGTCCTTAGAGTTGCTGTAAGAACATTTACTTTGAACAACTTTACAATGCATTCATATATAAAAATAAGGAATAGATACATAATTAGAAATCAACTCAACAGCCAATTATTCACTGACTGTATAATTTTTTTTCAGCTTTTCTGGGAATTCCCTTCCAAATAACACATTTGGACTTGACTCTGATCTGAACCAAATGATATCTATAATGACTCTGGCATTCAGAAATAAAAAATTTCAGTTCAGTTTTTTAAAAATAATGTGAGGGTAATTAATTCATATACACTCACCTGAAGAATCTGTTTTCCATTAACAATTGTGCCGTTTTGACTGCCTTGATCCACAAGGACATAACTTTGTAAGTCATGGTCAAAATAAATTTCTGCGTGAAACTGAGAAAAAAAAAATCAAGCAATTATAAAGTACTATACTTTTTTAACTATGGATAATTTCTCTCTAATAGGATGATGTGAACTTGAGTCTCTGATCATTTAACATATTATTTTTAATGCTTTTCTTAAAAATACAATTATATGTTTCTGATAGAAATATAGAGGTTATAGAAGAAAAGTGTCATCTATAATTCTACCTTTAACTTCCTTGAATAATTTAGTGTATGTCCTACCTCTTTTTCTATTTTAACAGAGTGGAGATTATACTATATACACAATTTGAATTTTTTTCACCTAATAAAATTATTTGCCTATATCATTAAACATTATTTATTTATGTATTTATTTTAAAGAGAGGGCAGTCTCACTCAGCTTACAGCAGCTTCAACATCCTGGGCTCAAGCAATCCTCTTGTCTCAATTTCCCAAGTATCCAGGACTATAGGCTTGTGCCATCACACCTCACTAATTTTTTTTTTTTTTTTTTTGAGTTGGAGTCTCACTCTGTTGCCAGGCTGGAGTGCAGTGGCACACTCACAGCCACCATATCCTCGACCTGCTGGGCTCAGGCGATCCTTCTGCCTCAGCCTTCCAAGTAGCTGGAACTACAGGCGCGTGCTACTATACCCGGCTAATTTTTTGATTTTATTATAGAGATGAAGTCTCGCCAAGTTGCCCAGGCTGGTATTGAACCCCTGAGCTCAGGCAATCCTCTCCCCTCAGCCTCCCAAAGTGATGGGATTATAGGCTCGAGCCACCGCACCCGGTCAAATTTTTTTGAAAATTTTTGTAAAAATAAGGTCTTGTTTTTGAAAATTTTTGTAAAAATAAGGTCTTGTTATATTGCCCAGGCTAGGCTTGAACTCCTGGTCTCAAGCAATCCTGCTTCAGCCTGCCAAAGTGCTGGGATTAAAGGCAAGAGCCAAAACGCTTGGCCTAAAAACTTAGCACAAAATGTGATTTGAAACACTCAAGATCAACTTCTCAAAGATGTTTTCCAAATCTTCAATTCTGAGGTCTAATCATTCCCTCCTTGTTTCACAGCACTTTGTTTATATAAATCACTGTATTTTGCTTCTTTGGCTTAACATTAAGTCATGAGGTTCATTCAGTTGTTATGTACAGTTATAGCTCATTTATTTTGCTGAATGGTAGTCCACTGTACAAATATACTACATCCTATCTATTCTTTTGATAATAGACACCAGATGTTTTCTGAGGTTTTACTATTTTTAAAAAGATTGCTAGGCCAGGCTCGGTGGCTCAGTCCGTAATCCCAGCACTTTGGGAGGCCAAGGGGAGTGGACTGCCTGAGCCCATGGGTTCGAGACCAGCCCCAGCAACTTGGCGAGACCTCATCTCTACAATAAAACTTTAAAAAAAAATAGCCGGGCATGGTAGCACGCATCTGTAGTTCTGGCTACTCGGAAGGTTGAGGCAGAAGGATCACTAGAGCTCAGTGGGTCGAGGCTGCAGTGGCCGTGAGCGGTCGTGCCACTGCACTCCAGCCTGGGTAAAGAGTGAGACTCCCAACTCAAAAAAAAAAAAAAAAAAAAAAGACTGCTATGAACTTTTTTGTATATGCAAATGCTCTGCGTACAAGATGCAAGTGTTTTTCTGGGGTATATACTTAGGAATGAAATTGCTAAATTATAGTATATGCAAGTTTTAAACTAGATATAGACATTGTTTTTGAAGGTGATTGAACTAATTTATATTCCCACCAGTAGTAAGAATAGAATTCTTGGTGCTCTATATATCTTAAACCAAAACTTGGTATTGTCAACATTTTTAATTTTTGCTAGTTTCTAAGAGGTGTAATATTTTCACTATGATTTTCAATTTGCATTTCCCTGTTTACTACTGAAAACCTTTTCTAATATACTTACTTTTTATATATATTTAATATTTATATATTTATTAGCCATTTGGGTTTCCTCCTCTGTGAATTTTCTCTTTAAGTTTTTTGCACCTTTTTTCCAATTGGGTTGTTTAGCATAGTAACGACTGTATCAATAGATTTAAGCAGTTTCAAGTCTTTTGATATTGCCAAATTATATTACAATATATCAATATATTACAACTATATTATATTCCCAAGAGGAATATTATCATAAACAGGATGAATGAAAATTGACACCTTGCCTTCATATGTATCTCTTAGGTTACTAGAAAGATTGAATGGTTTTTCATATATTAACTATATTTCCTTTATTATGAATGGCCTATGCATGTACTTTGTTCACTTACCTATTGGTGTCACAGTGGGGTTTGAAAACAAATTTTTATGAGCTTTTAAAATATAAAGGATAAATATTCTGCCATATTTGCTGTGACTGTCCTAGTCTGTCTTACAAATATATAGCAAAATTGTTTCGTGATTTAATTTAATTCAAAATTATCTTTGCAATTTTTACCATTTTTGTAAACTCAGAAAGTCTGCTATCTAGTGGTTAAATATTTGTATCTCCAACATTAACATAAATTAAAGAAAAAAATTTTTTCATCCACCTGTTGTTATCCACAGTTGTACTCTGTTCATTTTGCTGAATGGTAATCCATTGTATGAATATGCCACAGCAGATTCAGAGTAACCACCTACTAAAGTAGCTTGAATCCACATATAATTCATGTTTGAACTATCATAAATGTAGTTTATTTATTTCACTCAATAAATACTTGTTAAATGAGTACTACTTTAATATTTAGATTAAATTAATCTATGTTTTCTATTCCTGCTCCAGACTATTAAAAAGTATAATTTAGCCGGGCTCAGTGGCTCAGCCTGTAATCCCACGCCTTGGGAGGCTGAGGTGAGTGGATTGCCTGAGCCTGCGAGTTCGAGACCCGCCTGGGCAACTTGGTGAGACCTCATCTCTACAATAAATCAAAAAATTAGCCAGGTGTGGTAGCGCGTGCCTGTAATTCCAGCTACTTGGAAGGCTGAGGCGGAAGGATCTCCGGAGCCCAGCAGGTTGGGGCTGCGGTGGCCGGGAGCGGCCACTGCACTCCAGTCTGGGCGACAGAGTGAGACTCCAACTCAAAAAAAAAAAAAGTATAATTTAGTTTATTCAAATTGTGATAAAGAATTTTTGTTTTCTCAAGCACTGGAATTCTGTACTGCCTTCATTAGCATTACTACACTGAATATTAACTTTACTATTAAATGAGAAAAACCCTAAGCTTTCTACTGTAATGATGATTTTAAAAATTATATATAGGGAGCTATACGTGAGAAATCAAAGCTTACCTTACTGACACCAACTTCAGGGATTCGGAGAGTATGTTCCATATCTTTTTCTCTGCAGAGTTAAGTAAAGTGTCTTAAATAATTTTTGAAACATATAAGTGCACCACTTAGAATGACATGGTTAAGAATTTTTTGAAACACAATGTTAAAATTCAAGTCTATTATAGTTAATCTCCTGGTTATAGACTACTCAGTTTCCTTACTGCTGCTCTAGATTTCCTATGCTTTCACACAGTAATTACTTGTCCACATAACTTTTTTTCTTCAGATGGTGCTTTCTTTGGGTAGAGATTTTTGCATTTGTATCCACAGCACATAGAACAATGCTTAATAAACAATACATGCTCAATAAATGAAAGAATGACATAATAATATTAACCATATTTACCTTCCAATTGTAGCAGGATTTACAGCTGTAATGATGAAGAGTGATCCTGTCTGTAATACTGGTGATCTAATAACAATTACTCTAATACATGGGGGCCAAATTTTTTCTTCATCTGCCAAGGAAAGAAGCGAGTAAATATTAGCTTAAATGCTATAAAAAAGAACTGCATAGGCGGCATCTGTAAAATAAAAATGTATTGGTCAAAAATCTTAATTCTATCTAAAACTTCTTAAATTCTGCTACATGATATATATAGCAATGAGTAAGGATTAACAGCTAATAGGATTAACAATTATTAATTTAAAGTGATCAACATAAAAGTATGCAGCATATTTAACATCTATCACAGTCATAAAATAATCAACTCTTTCTTTTTTAAGGTCTTGGAATTTGAAAATATCCCAAATACTTTTATATTATTTTATGTTAAAAAAAATTGAGCCTACTTTTTTTTTTAACAGAGCAAGAGAAATTTCATTGAGAACAAAAGAGCAAAATAAACCCATATACTATACAGTTGTCCCTAGGTATCTGTGGGGGACTTGGTTCCAGGACCTCTCCTCATATACCAAAATCCAAGAATGCTCAAGTCCCTGATATAAAATGGGGTAGTATTTGCATATAGCCTATGCATACCCTTACATATACTTTAAATCATCTCCAGTTACTTACAATATCTAATACAATATAAATGCTAAATAGTTGTTATACTTTATTATTTAGGTAGTGATGACAATTTTCAATACAGACACAACCATCCTTTTTTCCTGAGTATTTTCGATCTGAAGTTGGCTAAATTCATGAATGCAGAACCCATGGATATGGGAAACCAACTGTGATACAAAATCCTGTGTTTGAAGGCCAGGCACAGTGGTTCGTATTTGAAACCCTAGCACTTGGGGAGGCCAAGGCGGGAGGATTGCTTGAGGCCAGGAGTTCAAGACCAGCCTAGGCAACATAGCAAGACCACATCTCTACAAAAAAATCAAAAAATTAGCCAGATGTGGTAGTACATGCCTATAGTCCCAGCTACTCAGGAGGCTGAGAAAAAAGGATAGCCTGAGCCCAGGAGGTCAAGGCTGCAGTGAGCCATGATCATGCCACTGTACTCCAACCTGGGCAACAGAGTGAGATCCCCGACTCAAACAATGACAACAAAAACAAACAAACAAATAAAACTCTGTGTTTTAAATACGTATCCTTACATCTTCAAGTAAAAAAATATTAGATTTACCATAATACCTAGGCGACTGAATTCCAGAACCACACTTTAAAGGCAACTTGTTTTCCAACTCAATAACAAAAACAGACCTCAAATACCTAACCCACTAAAATAGCCTTAATAAATACTTTTAGGACTGAATGTAGGTAACTTGGTTTTATGTTCTATTCATTAGGCCATTCAACACAGTGAAACTTTCTGAAGCTCCAAGTTATTAGTCATTTATTCACATCCTACTCTCTAAAAATAACAAGTGGTAGACCACATGATTTTCAATAATGTCATCAAAATAATCAGTTTACTTTTGGTAGATGTACTATGGGTCATTAACATTTTTAACTGTTTTAGTCTTTTACAATGACCAGACTGTGTTATTTATGTAAAATTAAATGATGATTATTTACTCACCTTCATCCTCAGAATCTTCAGCAGTTACACCGCCTTCACTGGTAACGTCTTCATCATAACTATCCTCAGTCTGAGAGTCTGTAATTTCACCTTCTTCTGGCTCACTATCAGTCTCTATGATATTTTCATCTTTAAATGAAGTTGAATTTGAGATGTTTTCATTAAGACGAGATTCTATAGTATTTCCACTAACTGGAACAGTGAGTTTTAGAGGACTATTTTTGTGATGAATGTCTAATTTGGCCTTCTTTCTCATATTTGCAAAATGTGTTCCCTCATTGCAGCTTACATGTTCAACACTGAAGGCTTTTTGATCTTCTGAACTCAAATCCTAGGTAAGTAAGTGGAACAGGGAAGAATAGTCTTACACATCGCTGTCTTATAACATTACAACAAGTTTCAATGAACTACTGAGAATATATGTACAGTAAAATAACAAGAGTTATCATCTGTAACCCCTCTTCTTCGCATGTTCCCTTTCTTGGTTAATGACATTACCATCCTCTTGCCATCAACATTAAAAATCTTACAGTAACCTTTGACATCTCCTTAACTACCACACAGAATCAATTACAAAGTGCTATAGACTCAATCTACAATTTATCCCAATCTGTCCTCCCACCTAGTCTCAATGTTCCAACATTCCTAGTCCAGGCCCTCATCACATATTACCTAGACCATGGGATAGCCGAGACCAATGCTGTCTGATAAAAATTAAATATAAACCATATTTGTACTTTTAAATTTTCTAGTAGCCACATTTAAAAAGTCAAATTATTAATGACATGGTTTAAATGTGTTTCTTGGACTAAGTCTTCAAAATCCAGAGTATATTTGACACTTACCAGCACATGTCAATTTGTACTAACAATGCTTCAAATGCTTCAACAGACACACATAGCTAGGGGCTACCTTACTGGACAGTGTAGGCCTACAGAATACATCTACTCTAAATGTTCTTTTTAAACTCTTGGGTCAATTAGCAAGTGAACAAAAACACAGAATTGGCTTTACTTAAAGTATGAATTTAAAGATCCAAAATTGTAGTTGTGCTAAAATTTAGTACACTCTTTGAAGTTAGTTCTTCATAACATGTGTAAGTTTTGCATACAAATTAGTTATATCTTTTATTACAAAATTTCAACTCAACTAGCACAGCCCTTTATTATTAACTTACTGTACATGTATAACTGGCATGTGTTATGATCAATCAGCAAATCTATTTTTTAACTGACAAGTAAAATTTACATGTATTTTTATCATGCATAACATGAGGTTTTAAAATATGTATATATTGTGAGATGGCTAAATTAAGTTAATTAACATGTATATTACCTTACATACTTACCCTTTGTTGTGGTGAGAACATGTAAAATTTACTCTCAGAAATTTTTAAGAATGTAACACATTGTTATTAACTATAGTCACCATTCTGTACAATGGACAAAGCTATATTACTTTAGCCTTAGAAGCAAAGAGTTATTTTCCTCGTTTTCCTTTGGTTGGTAACACACTCTCAATTTTCTTTCTAGCTTAGAGCAACATGATGAAGTGAATTCATATGTTCTTCTGTTATTTTATAAAATATGAGAGCATCTCACACACATATATTTAATAGCGGCATAAATTCAGTCTGGAGACTGGCTAAACATTCACAGTATGATAAACTATATACACTTCCAGTAATACAGACTCACCAAGGACAAGAACAAGGGCAAGGAGCTAAAAACTATGAGGAACTTTATAGGCTATCATAAATTACAGCAAAAAACTTCCATATCTATATATACTTAAACAGTTTCCAATCTTGTATATTTTATTATTATTGCTTATTGGACAGTATATTCAGGGAAAAAATGAGTGAAACTGCCAGAGGTGTCACTTTTTATACGTGATTTGCTAGTACAGAATGTAAGAGAAATATTCATGAAGAGTTAAGAAAGTAGGGACCTATATATGGGCACTGAGGTATATACATGTATTTCAAATAATTTACTCCAATCTCCTCACCCTATTGTCTTCTTTCCACATAACCTCCACCTCCAAAAACTGAGGCTCTAAGAATATTTTTAAAAATTGATGAGTATACCTTAACTTAAAAAATCATTTTTTTGTATTTTAGTCATATACTCTTCTATTCCTAGGTACTATCTGTGAAAAACAGACACAAATCCAATAGAGACCAGAAGATAAATGCAACAGAATCCTAACTCCTTATGTGAACTTTAGAATTTAGTATTCTTTTAAGGAATTTTTCTTTGGCTAAGAAAAGCATGAGATAAAATTTCAAGAGTAAAGTATCAAATGGTTGTCACAATTCACAAAAGGCCAATAAACAAGTCTTTTTTCCTGCCTATAAACCACTAATCTTATCCGTTTAGGGAGAAGAACATTGATAACGTTTTTTAATATTTTCCTTCTTCCAATTTAACATTGCATCACTGGCATTTTTAGTGAAGGCCCACATAACACTTTCTCAATTAAGTGTACCATCACTTTCTTAATCAATATCTTGCAGGTCATCTAAACTCTTAATCCTAATCAATAAGTAGCTGTTGCCAGCAATAGATTTTTTTAAAATGTCTACTATTAGGTTAAAAAAATTGCTCAAAATAACTAAGAAAACTGAACCTGTATTTATGTCTATCTACAAACTGTGTTTTTCTTTTATTGTTAATTGTGTGTTGTTATCAACTTATCAACTGAGGATCTGAATTCTTTCAAATTATACAACACAATTTCTATCTGCCCTAAATTTTACTATCTTCTTCAAATTTTAAGAAATGCCTTCTATTTCTTGTGACTGAAAACTTGTGAAAAAGCCCATGTTCACTCCATTTGAACTTTTCTTGATTGTTATCTTAATGAATGTATTTGAAATATCAAGTTACTGAAAGATTTTCAGTTTCATAAAAAATGTTGGCTTAACTAACATGTTATCACTATTATGTACATTTTAAAAATTATAAAGACATTACCTTTTCCTCATTTGTCCTAAAAGAATCCAGGTCCTTTCTTTTCTTCTTCAACTTTTTATCTTTACTTTGTTTTGTACTAGACATCTGATAAGGTTGCAAATCAACTCGAGAATGAAATTGATATCGACCACTTTCCACATCACAGTAGTAATATATTCCAGTAGAAGGATCATAATATAATTGATTTTCCTTTCAAAGTCAAGAAAACAATAAGTTTTATTCATGTAGGAGGAAATAAAATAGAAAAATAAGACCTGACAAAAATACCAAATGTATGCAAATATAGTAAATGTTTATTTTCAGAAGACAAAAAAATTTCAGAATAAAAAAACACTCGCAATTTTCAATATACTTTACCATTCAATATCTGCTCTAATTTTCCCAGCATGAAAAAATAAGTAAATCTAAATATTAAATTGAATCATATGAAACTGCCAAAACTTGGCCATTTTTAACATAAGAAACAGCTGCTGGGCTCAGTGGTTCAGCCTGTAATCCTAGAACTTTGGGAGGCCAAGGCAAGTGGATTGCCATTGCCTAAGTCCGCGGGTTCGAGACCAGCCTGGGCAACTTGGCAAGACCTCGTCTCTACAATAAAATAAAATAAATAGCCAGGCGTGGTAGCGCGCGCCTGTAGTTCCAGCTACTCAGAAGGCAGAGGCAGAAGGATCGCCGGAGCCCTGCAGGTGGCCGTGAGCATGTGTGCCCCTGCACTCCAGTCTGGGCAAAGGAGTGAGACTTCAACTCAAAAAAAATAATAATAAAAAATTAAAAAAAAAAAAACAGCTATTTCATGTAGTTGCACTTAATACACTAAAACTGTTAACAATAAACTTTTTGAAGGCATGAAAACTAAGACATGCATAAGAAAAAGTTGACCATATAAAAGCAGTTCCAGACTCACTATTCTTAATGACTGCACACTATAATGGTTTGGTAGTATAAACCCCCAAACTCTCCTTTCAATGTAATAAAACAAAGATTTACCTTAAGCAATAAACATTCCACCAATGTTCATTACTTAAAATCAGTGATGAAAATTTTGAAAATAAAGTTCATAAACACCACAGCATAATATTCTATACAATAAAATCAAGAAACTGTCTTCACTAATTAATTAATCCTACAGCAATTTAAGTAAGACTTGCGAGTAAAGCAGCCATGCAAAAATGAATCTTGGCAAATTATAGATTAAAAACTAGAAAAATAAAATTATGCAAACACCTACATTTATCAGATAATGGCCCATATTCTATAACCAAGATTTAATTAAACAATTTATATTTTATTTATATCATAAATCTATGCAGGACAGACCTGGAGACATCTTATGATATACTAAGATTGAGCAACTAAAACTTCCTGGAAAAGAATCATTTATTTTTCTAACTATTGACACTATTAAAATGTATCATCTTTAATTCATGCATTTTTCAGATCTCATACAAAATATTTAGAATTTTTACCATCTTTTCCTTAACAAACTGAATGGAAGCTTTCTAATCTTTATTTCTAGTGATAATGAGACTTTCATAACACAAACCTTTTTTTAATCTGTTATGTATAGACATTTTCGAAAGAAAAGGAAAAACTTAATTAAAATAAAATAAAAACTAGCACAAACTGGACACAGTGGCTCATGCCTATAATCCCAGCACTTTGGAAGGCCAAGGCAGGAGAATTGCTTGAGCCTAGGAGTTCAAGACCAGCCACAGCCAACATAGCGAGACTTCATCTCTACAAAAAAAAAATCAATTAGCCAAGACAGGTAGCTCACACCAATAGTCCTAGCTACCTGGGAAGCTGAGGCAGAACGATCACCTGAACACAGGAGGTGGAGGTTGTAGTAAGCCATGATCATGCCACTGCACTCCAGCCTGCGCAACAAAGTGAGACTCCAACTCATTAAAAAAAAAAAAAAAAAGAACTAGCACAATAAAAAGGGCAATACAATTAAGTCTCTAATTCACTCAGAAATATAACCTGAAGTATGCAACCATTTATAGAACTGATGTCAGGAGGAAATTACAGAAAAGGCGGCAGAAGACTGACAAAAAATAATGTCTACTTGGAAACTCTGTGTTTTCCTGGAAACTAAGTAAACTAAATAATAACTACTCCCTTTGGATACGAACCTAAACATTAATTTTCTAAGTATTAATTAGCATACTTTCTTGAAAGAAAACCCTCTCTTCACAAAGGACTTAAGAATTTTACCATATGAAGACTGACAAATTAGTAAAATCCCTTATCTTAACTGAGATACTTAGTATTATCATTACGTTCCCTAGATTCATTAACAATAGTATCAGTAACTGGAATGGTGAACATCTACTTCACTTTTGGGCACTGCATTCTATAATTTCCCAGAGGTCCACAATTCATTCCTAGATCCTTAAAGCTGAGGTACACTGACGAGTTCCATCACTGTATCAAATCTTGAATAAAAACCAATTGGCATTAGACTTAATGTTGTATTATAAATCAAGAACTTTGCTTTCTGGTTCTGTCCTGGTCCGTGGTCCATTATATTTCTGATCCCTTGTCAACTGCCTAGTTCTCACTGTTAACAGATTGATTTATTTTTTAAGTGAAATGCTTAAAAGCACCAAATATAAAACACTGACTAATAAGAATCATGCTGAGAATATATATATATATATAAAAGTCTCTCCCTGTAGTCTAAATGAATTCATGAAGTACTTGAAATAATTTTTTAAAAATATCACCCCAAGCCTAAAATTAACAATCTCACCTCCCTATTAATTCTATGAAAAAATATTAGATTCTCAAACATTTTATAACAATGTAATAGTTATCTACTTTTACTCATAAAAGTTTTATTCAGCCAGGTGAGGTGGCTCACACCTTTAATCCTAGCACTTTGGGAGGTCAAAGTGGGAGGACTGCTTGAGCCCAGGAGTTCAAGACCAGCCTGGGCAACATAGCGAGACCCTGTCTCCACAAAAAAATACAAAACTTAGCCAGGCCAGCATGAGCCTGTAGTCCCAGCTGAGGCAGAGGGACTACCTTAGCCTAGGAGGTTGAAGCAGCACTAAGCCACGACTGTGCCACCGCACTCCAGCCTGGGAGGCAGAGTGAGACCGTATCCCCAAGAAAAAAAAATTTTACTAATAAAGTGTTATTAATAAATATTTTTTGTATGTTATTTTATATATAAAAGATTATTCGACCTCTCTAAAACATGTATGCATCTATTAATAATCGCAATTAACAACTTACCTTAAGTAAAAACCTAGAAGTATAGAATCATAAGCTACTTTATAATCCTTTCGTCAAACAGCTTTGAAACAAACACTTTTTTTTTTTTGAGTTTGAGTATTACTCAGTCGCCCAGGCTGGAGTGCAGTGGTATGCTCACAGCCACCTCAGTGTTGACCTGCTGGGCTCAGGCAATCCTTTCGCCTCAGCCTTCCAAGTTGTCGGAACTACAGGTATGCGCTACCATGACTGGCTAATTTTTTAATACAATTTATTGTACAGATGAGGTCTCACCAAGTTGCCCAGGCTGTTCTCAAACCTGTGGGCTCAGGCAATCCCCTCACCTTGGCCTCAAAAAGTGCTGGGATTACAGGCTTGAGCCTCCGCGCCCAGCCGAAACAAACAACTTTTAAATGCAGCTTTTTGGCCTCCCGGCAGAATTCTACAAAACCAACAAGGAAGAGGTGATATTAATCCTATTGAAATTATTCCAGGCAATGAGAAAGACGGAATTCTCCCACAATCATTTTATAAACCTAACATCACACTGATACTCAAACTGGGTAAAGATCTAACAAAAAAAGTTCTTTTTTTTGACAGGCCAATATCCCTAAGGAACATAGATGCAAAAATTCTTAACAAGATACTAGCAAATCGGATCCAACAACACATCTCAAAAATCACCTACCATGATCAAGTAGGATTTATCCCCAGGATGCAGGACTGGTTCAACATTCGCAAGGCCATAAGTGTAATTAAATACATCAGTAGATGTAAAAACAAGAACT
The DNA here is from genome assembly GCA_963574415.1 of Tarsius wallacei. Classification (NCBI taxonomy): domain Eukaryota; kingdom Metazoa; phylum Chordata; class Mammalia; order Primates; family Tarsiidae; genus Tarsius; species Tarsius wallacei. Next base: position 12,470 of record CAUYQG010215614.1, on the reverse strand, counting down.
ACATGATTACACCATTAGATGCAGAAAAAGCTTTTGATAAAATCCAACATCCCTTCTTGATAAAAACCTTCAAACACCTAGGTAAAGAAGGAACATATACCTCAAAATAGGAAGCACCATCTACGATAAACCAACAGCCAGCACACTGCTAAACAGACAGAAACTAGAAACATTTTCCCTAAAAAAACCAGAACAAAACAAGGCTGACCACTCTCGTCCCTCTTGTTCAATATTATGTTGGCAATCCTAGGTAGAGCAGTTAGACAAGAGAAGGAAATCAGGGGTATCCATATAGGAAAAGAGGAAGTTAAGTTATGCCTCTTTGCTGACAATACGATCCTATACCTCGAAAACCCAAGAGAATTGGTCAACAACCTGCTTGTACTGATAAAGGACTTCGGCAAAGTCCCAGGGTACAAAATAAATGTGCAAAAGACATCTGCATTCTTATAATCCAACAAAGAGCAGGCAGAGAACCAAATAAAAAGCATAATCCCATGCACAATAGCCACACAAAAAAAAAGAACTACCTCAGTATCTTCCTAACAATCAGAGAAGTGAAAGACCTTTACAGTGAAAACTACAAAATACTGCTCAAAGAAATCCAAGACACAAACAAATGGAAAAATATTCCATGCTCATGGATAGGAAGAATCAACATTGTTAAGATGTCCATCCCACCAAAGGCAATCTAGATTCAACAATACACATTACATTACCAACATCATTCTCAGACCTGGAAATGACATACAGAAATTCATGTGGAAACATAAATGACCACAAATAGCTAAAACAATCATCAAAAAAAAAAAAAAAAAAAGCGGGAGGTATCACACTTCCAGACTTTAAACTTTACTATAAGACTACAATAATCAAAACAGCCTGGTATTTGTACAAGAATAAGCATATGGACCAATGGAACAAGATAGATTCCAGAAGCAAAACCTCAATTTCTCAACCAACTCATCTTCGACAAAGCCTCCACCAACACCCACTGGGGAGAGAAGCTCTTCAGTAAATGGTGCTGGGAAAACTGACTGACCACAAGCAGAAGATTGAAATAGGACACCTACCTCTCACCATACACAAAATGAACTCTAAATGGATCAAAGACCTAAACGTAAAACCTCAAACTACAAGAACCTTAGAAAATGCAGGAGACACCCTTATGGAAATTGGAACTAGCAACCAATTCCTGATCAAAACCCTAAGTGCCCATGATATAAGAGATAAGATAGAAAAGTGGGACTTCATCAAACTGAAAATCTTCTGCAGGGCAAAAGAAACCATCAAGAGAGCAAGGAGACAGCCCATAGAATGGGAAAAAATATCTGCCAACTGTATATCTGACAAAGGCCTAACATCCAGGATCTGCAGGGAACTCAAATGTGCAGAAAGGAAAAAAACAAACAGTCCCATTAAAAAGTGGGCAAAAGACAAGAATAGACACTTCTTAAAAGAAGATATACGAGCAGCCCACCGACACATGAAAAGTGCTCAGCCTTACAAATCACCAGAAAAATGCAAATCAAAACCATAATGAGAAACCACCTAACCCCAGTAAGAATGGCCATCATTAATAAAACAACAACAGATGCTGGCAAGGATACAGAGAAAAAAGGAACACTTCTGCACTAGTGGGAATGCAGACTAGTGCAACCTCTTTGGAAAAGTGTGGCGATTTCTAAAAGAATTAGACATTAACCTTCCATATAACCCAGCAATTTCCCTATAGGGAATATATCCAGAGGAACACAAATCATTCTATAAAAATGATACCTGCACATGTTTACTGTAGCACTATTCACAATAGCAAAAAACACGGAACCAACCGTGCTGCCCACTGAAACTGGACTGGAGAAAAAAACTATGGTACATATATACAATGGAATATTATGCAGCCATAAAGAAGGACAAACACATGGACTTCTCAGCAACTTGGATGGATTTAGAGTCTATCATACTCAGTGATCTATCATAGAAACAAAGAACAGAGTACATGTTCTCACTCTAAGTGGACCCTGAACATTTAGTATAAGACTATAAGAAAGAGATTGGCAGTAGTGGGATACTACCAGTGTGGGAAGGGGGAAATATATCAATAAGGGTATCTGATCTCAAACTAGGCAAAGTAGGAACTAAAAGGGAGGCCCAAACCTTACCTGTACAATGACCACTTGTATACCTAATCCTGAATTATACTCCACATCTTTAAAATAAAATAAATGAATAAATAAATGCAGCTTTTTGCTTTTCTTACTTCAGTTTAGAGTTTAATATTTGATGTCAGGCACTAAATATATAACCATACAGTATTAAAAGGTCTGTAATACTTACAGAATCATAATAGAAACCAGTGCTGTGGTCAAAATATAGTCCAGTATTTTCATCATAACTAAATCCAGTCTGTGATACAGCAGCTTCGGCTGCAGCTCTCAAACTCTCAGCTAATGATGACCCCTCTAAGGACGTATCTTCTGTTGCTAACACAGATGTTGGCTCCTACAAAAGATACAGTCATATCAAGTAAGACAAAAGCTTCTGTACACCAATTTAAAAATTAGCAGAATTCAAAACAATAAACAGACTTAAATCATTACTTAAAACCATGTTTAAGCAATGCCTTCAGTTTCTATAAGAAAAGGGATGCCAACCAATTACAACTTAAACCACTTTTTAAAATATTCACCAATGAGTCAGTTATTTCAACTTCAACCCAGTTTTGAAGACATTAAAAGTGAGCAACAATTATTCAAAAATAAATGTATGATAATATAGAGCGGCAATCCACAAAATACAGACACTGAGATATTCTGTAAGACAAATGATCTAGATTCTTTAATAATTATATGTTCAATCGGAAAAAAATTTTAAAAGAAGAGATGAAGGAGAAAGCTATAGATTGTGAGATATATAACACATAGTGGGGAAATCCTCATTCAAACAAACTGTAAAAACAAGTTCATAAAAAACATTCAAGGAAATCTGAACAGTGACAGTGACAAAGAGGCATCAACAAATTTTTTAGGTGTGAACATGGTATTGGGGTTGTTGCCTAAAGTTGGCTGAGTCAAAATATATTGACAAGTTTTCTTTGTTTTAGTTCTTGTATACATCATAAAAGTTGAGAATACAATGTAGCAGGAAAACAACTATACATTTAATTTTGGTTTTCAAAAATTATAATATTTTTTGCATAACTATACATAAGAATGTTTACAACCCCTGTATATGTTGTGATGGACCAAAGAAATCTATTTTTCTGCATAACAACAATGAAGAACAAGTTCTTAGGCATCAACAGTTTTATGTTTAGTATTTTATTACCTGTGAACTTGAGGCAAAATGGTCCTCTGGTCTACATTCAACATTTTCTGTGCTATTGGTATCAGTGTAAGCATCATTTTCTACTTGTAACTGGTCTTTCGAATTTAAAATAGGATTTTCAATATCCTGATCTAGATGCTCTGAGAGTTCAGTCACTTTATTTGGAAGACTAATATCATTACAGTATGTCTGATAATAATAATCTGTAGAAAAACAAGGTGACAGGTGATATATCATATTAAAATAGTATATATTAAAAGGTCTTAACCCCAAAGCACTGGCAGTGAACACAAAAAGCACATATTGCAAATAAATCATGATTTTACAACTGTACAATTTTAAATTATTAAAAATGATGGTGCAAATAAAATTGCAGAAGTATTTTCCTTTGATTCTGCCAGATCAAGGCTTCTCTCCTCTGCTGACACTATTAACAATAGCAAAAACATGAAGCTAACCCAGATGCCCATTGAAAGTGGACTGGAAGAAAATGTGATACTGATGGAACATGTGGAATACTATTGCAGCCATAAAAAACAACAAAATCACATCCTTTGCAGCAACATGGATGCAGTTGGAGACCATCATTGTAAGTGAACTATCACAGAAACAAAAACAGAATACTGCATGCTCTCACTCATAAGTGGGCCCTATATGGGTTTATTATAAAGTAAACAACTCAGGAACGACCAAATGAAGGAGAGGCATGGGGCAAGGTATTTGCCTCCACTCATAAAACTCAAGTTAACCTCATCAGCCCTTCTTGGCCTTCATGACACAGACAGATCCCACCATCTTGGCAGCAACTCTGACTAACCCATCCATCTCCCTGCTGTCCATCATACGATGTCAGTACCTGTGCTTACCTGTCCCCTCGTGATGATGTGAAGCAGACCACCACCCAATCACCTTATGACCTTCCCCCATCAAAGGGAAGGATTAAAAGGATTCAACCACGAACAGCTGCCACCACTGTCTTGTTAAGCTATGTTGTGCCCATGTGCTCTTTGAGCTATGGCCAGGCCATGTTTCCTGGCTTTGGCCCTCTTCCCTACCTTGGGGAGGTGAACCGCCTCTTTCTCTCTAATTCACTTTCTAAAAAAAAAAAAAAGTACTTTTCCTTTGATTCTAACGTCTCCTTCAGTACCCCAGCTGTCAGTCTAAAAAGAAAAAAAGGAAAGTAGATTTGGATTTTCCACAGCAAAAGTAAAAACAAAACAGATAGACTGGTGGTGTTCAGTTAGGAACACTTAGCAACTCTTAATACTGTTGCTTATCAATGACAACAAAATAAAGGCAGGGAATTAGGGGTTGATTTTCCTGTCAAAGTTCTCTTCTGATGCTGCTTTTAAAAATATATATAGGCTGAGCTTGGTGACTGAGCCTGTAATCCCAGCATTTTGGGAGGCTGAGGTGAGGGAATTGCCTGAGCCCACAGGTTTGAGACCAGCCCAGACAACTTGGTGAGACCTCGTCTCTACAACAAATAAAAAAAAATTAGCCAGGTGTGGTAGCATGTGCCTGTAGTTCTGGCTACTTGGAAGACTGAGGTGTAAGGATCGCCAGAGCCCAGCTGGTCGAAGCTGGGGTGGCCGTGAGTATGCATGCCACTGCACTCCAGCCTGGGTGACAAAATGAGACTCCAATTCAAATAAATAAATAAAAGTGTGTGTGTGTATCTCATACAAGTAATTAAGGTTAGTACTACTACTGTGTTTAGCAATTTCACTAAATTATGTGCTGAATGAAGCAAGGCAAAACTTAATGGGAAAGATTACTACTTCTTGTGACACATACGGGGGTGTCAAAAAAATGTATACACATTTTAAGAAATGTTATGTATGTATTACTTTTCGAAGTTGAATTGAATTACTTCTTGTGACACATACGGGGGTGTCAAAAAAATGTATACACATTTTAAGAAATGTTATGTATGTATTACTTTTCGAAGTTGAATTGAATTAAGGCAGCAACATGCAGTATGATTTGGCTCAAAAGATGGCTTTAATCAAATGAATGCTAGTGTCACTTTGCGACAAGCAGGATAGTCAAAGAAAATGGCAAAAGCATGGCTGTCAGTCGAGGAACGTAAGACCACTTTAAAGTAGTACAACAACGTGAGTATGCAACAGAACCTCCAACACACCTAACAACTGCATGCATCCGTGATAAGTCTGAGACACGTGGTACTGTGTGTGATGTGCACAAGGGAAGATCCGGGAGGCGTTACACAGCAACAAGTCCTGCAATAGTTTGCCATAATCAAAGTGTCTGGATGCTGATGGCAACCACTTTGAGAACCTCTTATAATTTAAGAAGTCAAAGGTGACTTGTATTCATCTTTTGTTATCAGTATTATTGAGTATTACAATTTTAAAATAGTTTTTTCCCTTTTCAAAAATGTGTATACATTTTTTGGCACCTTCTGTATATGTTAAAACTCGTATCTCAGTTACTTTGCATTATAACATAATGCCATGATGCCATGGTGGAGGACTCACCATTCCTACCAGGGTCTAAGTGACTGGCACTATACACAATGTTAAGTAGAACACATCAATAAGAAAATACATGTCCTGGTCACAAAGAAGGCCAGATATGAATGTAGATAGCTAAATGCATAGCAAAAATTACTCAGTGAGTGGGCCACTGAAGACACCTTAGCAACACTATAAAAATTATAGGACATTACACTTCAAATTTTTCCACCGGAAGGGCAAATTGATCATCTGAATACCAAATCACACAGAGAGAAGTCAACATTATACATAATAGCTCTCATTTGTCTAGCTCTTAATCTATTTTAAATTTAAAGAAAACTATACATTAGCATGATTTGAATATAACAGTATTAGTATAGCCTCACTATAAGTTAAATACCTGAGACTGACAAAGGAGTATGGTTTTCTGTTTGTACTTCTACATCAGACTTTTTATTATTTTCATCTCTCCCACAATGGAGTATTTTACTGAGTTCTTCCACCTGAAAGAAAACATGGTTTTAGAGAAAATAAATCATGTAACTCACTCACATATAAATCACTCTCCTGCCATTACAAGTAATTGCCGAGAACAGCTAAGTTTCCCGTTTGGAAAAACTAAAAATGTAATTTAATTTTTTCACCTTTTGCATTTAATTTGCAGAAAGAGATGTTTTTAATTCTTTTTTTTTTTTCAGTTGGAGTCTCACTTTGTCGTCCAGGCTGGAGTGCAGTGGCATACTCACAGCCACCCCAGCGTCAACCTGCTGGGCTCAGGCAATCCTTCCACCTCAGCCTCCCAGGTAGCCAGAAATACAGGCACATGCTACCACACCCAGCTAATTTTTTATTTATTTTAGAGACGAGGTCTCGCCAAGTTGCCCAGACTGGTCTTGAACCTGTGGGCTCAGGCAATCTACTCGCCTCGGCCTCCCAAAATGCTGGGATTACAGGCTGATGGCTCACCAAGCCCAGCCGATGTTTTTATTCTTAAACTCTCTTGTTAAACATCCAAATATCTCCTCCAAAAAACAGACTAAATTCAGTAATGGAACTCTGTGAACAGGATCTTATATTTCTAACAAATAAGAATACTGGCAGTACATGGTGGCTCATGCCAGTAATCCCAGCACTTTGGGAGGCTGAGGTGGGTGAACTGCTTGAGCTCAGGAGTTTGAGACCAGCCTAGACAATATAGTGAGACCTCGTCTCAACAAAAAATAAAAACAATTAACTGGACATAGTGGTTTATGCCTATAGTCCCAGTTACTCAGGAGGCTGAGGCAGAAGGATCACCTGAGCCCAGGAGGTCCAGACTGATTTGAGCCATGATTGTGCCACTGCACTCCAGCCTGAGCAACAGAGTGAGACTCTGACTCAAAAAAAAAAAAAAAAGAGAGAATGTCTTTATGCTAATATTTTTTAAAGTGAGCAGTTTTCCCTAAATTATTAGAAATTTTAATAACTATAAACTCCCATCACTATTGAGTTAATATCACTCAGTGTCCTCCACTTGAAATTAACTACTCCCTCAAAAATGCCACATATGAGCTTTAATAAACATTTTCTTTAAATAGTAGTCCTATAACTAAACAGTAACAAGAGCAAACAGAGAAGGACAATGGTCTGCAAGGGACATCTGACCTACACATGCTGCACTCACTTAAATGCCCTTAAAAGTGCCCTAGGCCAGAGAGCAACAGCATGAAAATGCCCCAAAGCAGATGAGAAGCAGTCAGTCAGTACACTCGGTCTGACAGGACCTCCATATGAAGCAGTGTTTACTACATGCATGAAACCAACTAAAAACAGCTTCTAAGTATTCCATGATACATAAAGCTTAAACAGAGAAAGGCGATAAAACTGACTATATATAGATTATCCAGGCACTTCTGGCTACAACCAGGGAAGGAACTCAGGTAAGGCAAGCAAAGCACCTGGGGTGAAATACCTAAGGAGGCACTCACTCTCAGATTCATGCAAGTACAGGGTGCATATTTGGGAATTGATGCCCACTAAATTTCTCACCTAGAAGCCTGACTGCCTTGCCCTCATCCTGGTTCTGGCTGCTAGCATTACCACGAATTAGATTTGGTATCTACTACATGCTGGGCACTATACTTGCTGCTTTGGATAACCCTGCATTAATTCACATACCACTTTACAAATCAGCTGTCCTAACACCAATTTTACATAAGAATTCTCTGAAGTTTTTGGTTGGTTTGTTTGTTTTAACCCCAAAGCCTATACATATTCTCAAGCCAATTTTTCACTGCTCCAGATAAAACATTCAGTGGCCAAGTGAGGTGGCTCACGTCTGTAATGCCAACACTTTGGGAGCCCAGGAGTTGGAGACCAGTCTGGGCAACATAGTGAGACCTTGTCTCTACAAAAAAATAAAAATAAAAAATTAGCCACGCGCAGCGGCACATGCCTATAGCCTCAGCTACTCTTGAGTCCAGGAATTTGAGGTTATGTTGCACCATGATCATACTGCTGCACTCCAGCCTAGGTGACAGAATGAGACCCCAACTCAAAAATAATAAAAATATATTCAGAAATGTGTAATGAAAGTTAACAAAATCCACCCTGCCACCAGGGGAGGCTGACTTAGGAGAGTAAGGAGTTATTATTATCCATAGTAGTCAAGACTTTCCATGCATTTCAATTTTTCATGTTAGACTAAAAATGGGGGCACATGGAGGACAGATGCCCCTCTGAGGCAGTCACCGTCTCTGTTCCCTACTGCTGCTTATCTAGTCATAAGACTAACTTTTTTTTCTTAAAAATAAAAAAAAAAAGAATGCTGGGCATGGTGGCTCACAACTGGAATTCCAGCACTTTGGGAGGCCGAGAAAGGAGGATGACTTGAGCCCAGGAGTTCTAGACCAGTCTGAGCAACATATCTCTACAAAAAATAAAAATAAAAAATGAAGTGGACATGGTGGCATGCACCTGTAGTCTGTTACTCAGGAAGCTGAGGCAAGAGGATAGCTGAGCACAGGAGGGAGAAATTACAGTGGGCTAGGGCTGTGCCACTGCACTCCAGCCTGGGTGACGGAGTGAACCCCTATCTCAAAAAATTTTGTAGTCAAATTAAAAATGTGTCTTAAAGTTTATAAGTGACATTAACATATTTAAGTGAATAGCTATTTCCAGGAGAAAGACACTGCGTGATATTGGATTATTGGATAATTCGATAGGGATAGGAACTAATCATTTAAAAATTTTCCAATTCTTTAGGGAGAACTGCTGATCTTTTTTTTTTTTTTTTTTTTTTGAGTCGGAGTCTCCCTGTTTCACCCAGACTGGAGTGCACTGGCATGCTCACTGCCACCGCAGCCTTGACCTGCTGGGCTCAGGTGATCCTTCCGCTTCAGCCTTCCAAGTAGCTAGAACTATAGGCACATTCCACCACACCCCGTTAATTTTTTTAATTTTTATTGTAGAGACAAGGTCTCACCAAATTGCCCATGCTGGTCTCAAACCTTTGGGCTCAGGCAATCCTCTCGCCTCGGCCTCCCAAAGTGCTAGAATTACAGGCGTGAGTTACAAGTCCAGTGCCCGGCTGCTAATCTTTTTGGCGCCCAGCTGCTGATCTTTTTAAAGATTAGCAGTAAAAACTTTTTTTGTTAAAAATAAAGGATCCTGTTCACACGGTCCCATTACTCTAGTCAGTGTGAATTCGCAAATTAACAGTAATAACCACAATGCTGGCTCTGAAGATTAGCAAATGAAAGTTTTCTTTTAGGATTTCTAATGCAGGCAGTGCTTTAACAATTTAGAATTATAAAAGGGTTCTTTTTTAAAGGTTGTCATATTTTGTTCCCCCTTCCCATGGTATTTTTACATTTGTATTCTCAGAGCACGGTTCTATACATCATAGGTGTTCAGGAACTGCTGAATAAACGAATTAAAACTTATGTCATAACACAGGAAGCCTATGCAATGAGCAAAGTCACTGCAATTCAGTAGTTATTTTCATACCTCATTTGCTAACAAAGCATAACAAAGTTTGATGATGTTTTAGTGTTCAGCCTACATATTGGTTTTAAGAAATGTATCAATAAATTATGAAGAACTAGAAAAGTTAAATAGAAATTAGTAACTATGTGGGGAAAAAATCTATCCTGAGAGTGCAACTGTCCAACAGTATCAAGCAGGAAAAATATTATGCTCTTCCTTTTTATGTGAGTTTAAATATTTGCCCTTACTGTATGTTTTGCAAATGAAATAAGCTGCTTAATGTCTCTAACAAAAAGCTATAACTTCCCTACTTCATGAGAAAATCCAACAAAAGCCCAGAAAAGCAATCTTACACATGTATAGCATTCAACAGTTCGTAAAACTGTTTAAGTCTGCTCACGTTTAATCTTACTTTACCTTCTTAATTGTGTGCTACTATCATTCTTTTTAAAGACAAAGCCTCGCTCTGTTGCCCAGGCTGGAGTGCAGGGGTGTGGTCCCGGCTCACTGCATCCTCGACTTCCTGGATTCGGGCCATTCTCCCACCTCCGCCTCCTGAGTAGCTGGGACTTATAGACATGTGCCACCACATTCCAAAAATTTTGTAAAAATTTTTGCAGAGACGGATTCTTGCCACCCAGGCTGGTCTTGAACCGCCGGTCCCAGTGATCCTCCCGCCTCGACCTCCCAAGGCGCTGGGATTACAGGCATGAGGACCATTCTCACTTGAAGGGCATCTGAAGCCCAGTGCAAATGGGCACACCCGATGACTGATAGCGATGGGATTCTGGCCCAAATTCAGCACTTTAACTCAAAACGGGATCTATAATAAAACATTACACATGTGCCTACTGCCTACAGAGTATCGGGACACGCGAGAAGGAAGGCAATGCAGCCACAGTGCTCGCGTTCATTTCACGCCCGCCAGAGACACTTATTTAACTCAAGCAGCCTGAGCTCTGCGTTCGCTCCGAATGCACTTGGAATTAAGGCCGCGCTGAGCTTTCGCCTGCTTATGTCAAGGACTCTACCAAGCACTTCCGAGACCTGCCAGGGGGCCCTTCGCAGGCGGGCCGGAGCGCACCTGCGTGCGGAGCTCGCGGTTGTTGCTCTCGGCGCTCTGGTACAGCCGTTCCGTGTGGTGCAGCAGCTTCTCGATCTCGCGCACCTGCCGCTTGCAGCTCCGCAGTTCGCGTTCCAACTTCTCCACCTTCCGCCTCAGCTGCGCCAGCTCGGGCTCAGGGGAGGCCGGCGGCGACGACGAAAGCGACCGCGGCGGGGACGGCGCCTCGGAGGCCATGCCCTCCGACGAGGCGGCCACGGCCGCTGAGGGGCTGCGCTCAGGCCGAGACGGGCGCGGGCGGACGCAGGGGCCGCGGGAGCGCGCGGGCAGTGAAGGGCGGCCTCACAGCCGGCCGGCCGCGGCGGGCCCTGGCCATGGCGCCCTGGAACTCGGCGCCGGTCGCCGGACGGGGCTGCGGGCAACAAGCAAGGGCACGGAGGATGGCCCTTGCCCGCTCTGCGCGGCTGTGAAACAGGACAACCTCCCAGGCAATTACCTTCCCCGGCGCCCGAGACAGTGGGAAAGTCGCTGGCGAAGGAAAGGACTCAGAAGGCTAGGGGACAGAAGTACTTCGGCCGCTTCCGGGGTAACCCGGAAACGACGGCGCCAGCGGTGGGCGGAACGAAGACAGAACAGGAAGCGACGGAAAGTGGGAAGGGTCTGATGGTGCGCTTGCGCTGGTGTCGCCTATTGGGGCGGCGAGGGGAGGCGAGGCGATGCGAGACAGCGTGGGAGCTAGCGGAAAAGCCTTTGCGTGGTGGAAAGGGTTCCAGCCTCTGTCTCAGGCATTGACACTTGCCAGTTTCCTTTGAGAAGACGTTCTGTATAGAATGCACTTACTAGCTCCTTGTTTTGCAGATGAGAACAGTGAGTCTCCCAGAAATGATTTGCCAGGAATTTATAGAGATCGGGGCAAACCAGGACTGGAGCGTAACGTTCTGGTGTTCTGAATACTCGGTCATTTTGCTTGTTCCTCAGTTTAGACCCACAAGAAAAGACAGCAAGCACATTAGGCCTGAGTTGCAAAGGGGAGCACCCTAGTGGGAAAATAAGAGACAATATGCTAGAACATAATAGAAAAGTGCTCTGGTTTCGTGGATTTATTTGTTTTTTCGTTTGTGTGACCCTGGCATTGGTCCTCCAGCCTTTAAACTGACGGGCTTCTTTGGAACACACCGCCTTCCTTCGCCAAGGTCAGTGTGAGCCAAGAAAATGTGAGATACACACACACTGGAATACTACTTAACCATTAAAAAAAAGGATGGAATAATGCCTTTTGAAGCAAGTTGAATGGAACTGGAAGCCATCATCCTAAGTGAAGTAACTCAGGAATGAAAAACCAAATATCGCATATTCTCACTTATAAGTGGGAGCTAAGCTATGGGTCCATGAAGGCATATAGAATGGTATAATGGCTCGGTGGCTCAGCCTGTAATCCCGCGCCTTGGGAGGTTGAGGTGAGTGGACTGCCTGAGCCCGCGGGTTCGAGACCCGCTTGGGCAAGCGAAACCTCATCTCTACAATAAATCAAAAAAATTAGCCGGGCGTGGTAGCGCGCGCCTGTAGTTCCGGCTACTCGGAAGGCTGAGGCGGAAGGATCGCCGGAGCCCAGCAAGTCGAGGCTGCAGTGGCCG
>CAUYQG010215609.1:0-36888 GCA_963574415.1 Tarsius wallacei | reverse complement strand
GAGGACAGTGGCACGTTCCCGGCCACCGCAGCCTCAACGTGTTGGGATCTGGTGATCCTTACGCCTCAGCCTTCCAAGTAGCTGGAACTACAGGCGAGCGCTACCACGCCCGGCTAATTTTTTGATTTATTGAAGAGATGAAGTCTTGCAAGTTGCCCAGGCGGGTCTCGAACCCGCAGGCTCAGGCAATCCACTCACCTCAGCCACCCAAAGGCGCGGGATTATAGGCTGAGCCACCAAGCCCGGCTTAGAATTTTTTTTTTTAAGAGACAAAGCCTTGCTATGTTGCCTAGGTTGGTCTTGAACTCCTGGGATCAAGTGATGCTGTTGACTTGGCCTCCCAAAGTGCTAGGATTACAGGCGTGAGCCACTGTGCCCAGCCTATCCCTGCTTTTGAACAGTTTGACAGCCTCCTAGTTTCCTGCAATCCAGAATGGAGCACTGAGAGAACAATAACTACAAGGAAGTGATGGAAGTTATAGAGCAGTGTGGTTATGTAGTGGACTTCTGACTCGATTACATACTAGCTATGTGTCCTGGGGTAAGAAACTTAACTCTTCTGTAGCTTAGTTTTCTTCAATTGTAAAATGGTAGTAATAGTAACAGCTAAGGTTTTATTGGATGCCCACTATGATCAGCACTGTTCTAAAAGTGATACATGCATTAACACATATATTAACTGATGTTTCACTTGTCATTTTTTTTTTTTTTTGAGTTGTAGTCTCACTTCGTTGCCCAGGCTGGAGTGCTGGATTGCAGTGGTACGCATGCTCACAGCCACCCCAGCTTCAACCTGCTGGGCTCCGGTGATCCTTCCATTTCAGCCTTCAAAGTAGCTGGAATTACAGGCACACGCTACCACGCCTGGCTAATTTTTGATTTATTGTAGAGATGAGGTCTCGCCAAGTTGCCCAGGCTAGTCTTGAACCTGCGGGCTCAGGCAATTCACTCGCCTGGGCTTCCCAAAGTGCTGGGATTACAGGCTGAACCACCAAGCCCAGCCTCTTGTCATCTCTTTTTACAGATAAGGAAACTGAGGCAAAAAGTTGTTAAATAAATAGCAGAGCTGGTATTCAATCCTGGCACAACTGTTTCCAGAGCCTGTGCTTGTCCACTATACAATTGTTATAAAGCAAATGGGGCTCACTTCTTGATGTGCTAGAAGCTAAAACTATGACATTGGGTGTTTTTTTTTTGAGAAAAGAAAATCTTTATGTTGCAAGTCGACTCACAGGGAGACGGGCATCAAGCTAAAATCTGTCTCCCTGTGCTGTTTTTAAGGCAGTAATTTTATTTAAAAAGGTTTAGGGGGATGGATACAGAGATTAGCAGGTGATTAGTAGAAGGATAAGGAAGGTCTGGAAAATCCTTGGACATGAACAGTTATGTCTTCATGTTAATTCATGGGTCATGTGCAAGTCTGGTGGAAATTTAGCCTGTGACTTCATTATCTCGTTCTGTGCAGAATCCAGTTGGCCATCTTGGTTCCAACTGATTTCATTTAGTCTTTTCTTGATTTCACAAGTGGAGGGAGTTTCAGCTTTTAAGAAAGTTGTATTTTTTTTCTTATCTGTTGTCCTGCAACAGATAAGAATTTTTGTTAGTTACTGGTTTCTTATTCTTTGGGGTACAGTTTCAGTTTCAGCTTCCAGAAGGTTGTTTCTTATTTGGTATCCCGTAAGCCCAAGAATTTAGTCATGGGTTTCTTTAACTCTTTGGACCACAGTTTCAAAATAATTCCTCTGGTTTTCAGTATCTACCTCTTAGGGCTGTCAAGAAGATTAAAACAATAATGTGTATTAAGAACCAAGAACAGTACTGCTATAGTTCATATGCTGTCCCCTCCAAACCTCATGTTGAAATTTGATTCCCAGTGTTGGAAGTGGAGACTAAAGGGAGGTGTTTGGGTCATGGGGTGAGTCCCTCATGAATAGCTTAATGCTCTCTCTCAGGAGTGAGTGAGTTTTCCCTCTATCAGTTTCATGAGCTGGTTGTTAAAAAGAGGCTGGCACTCATTCCTTGCTTCCTCTCACCATGTGATTTTTGCATATGCTAGCTCGCCTTCACCTTCTGCCATGAGTGAAATCAGCTGAGGCCCTCACCAGATGCAGATGTTCAATATTGAACTTTTCAGCCATCAGAATTGTGAGCCAAATAAAGCTTTTTTCCCCTGATATTACTCATTCTGTTATAGCAACAAAAAGACAAGTGCACGTGGTGAGAAGTTTCTTTTTCTCTTTCCTCTCTTCTTCTTACTTAATTCTTCTTCCCCTTCTTCTTGTATTCATATTCTTTAGTGATGAGATAGGTGGACATGATGGTTTGACGTTATTTTGTTTGATAAATTAAAAATGTCCAGAGTGACTTCAAACATTTGAAAACACTTCTTTCTTTTGATGAAAAGTTTAAAATGTTGACGCTATTGGACATAAATTAGAAAACGAAAAGAAAATGTTATCTTTCAGTTCCAAAAATATCTTAATGGGGTGAAAGGAAGCACATCTATCACTATAGACGTTTGGAAGCAGACGTGACACTCTCTGAAGGATTGGATCTTTGATCCCTTTGAGCCAGTTTGTGAGTGAAAGGAGGAAGATGAAGAGTGGTGTTTGGTGTCTAGACTTCTGCTCTATAACAGTGAATAATGTCTACCTATTTCACAATGGTTTCCACTTCTAGGTTTCAATACCAGAACAGGTCATAAAGTGGGGATTTAGTGGCCACCAGTTGTCAATCATTCTCCCTATCCTTCATGTTTTTGTGCCTGTGGTTGTTTCATTCTCATTCTTTTGAATTTTTCTTAGTGAAGGCGGCACAATCTGGAAAATATACTCATTGGTTTGCTTTTATATAAATTTTCCTTTCAAACACTGAGAAAAAGATTTGAGAGAGGGAAGAGGTAAGAAAGGGAAAGATAGGAAGACAGAGAAAGGGCATGAGACCAGCTAATCTCTGAACCCTAATCTCACAGTCTTGTTGGAAAATCGGATTGGTTTGGCTTTGGTCAGGTGTCCACATGGGTACAATATAAGGTGGCCAGGTTGATGATATAGCTGCTGAGGTTACAGATCCACTGACAAGGAGAACTTGGACAGAGGAGGAAAGGATTGGTGAAGGAATGACTGGCATCTCTTGGCCACTGAACTAGCATGTCAGGTCCCAATTCTGGTAACTGGGACCACAATGTGGTAATACTCAGCACTTCAGGAAATGACTCGAGAAATCAGGGTCTCTAGTCCTGCCTCCAGTTTCTAAGCCAGTCTCTGAGCCTGCCCACCAGCTAGTCTGAATTCCCAGGGTTGAGTTCCATTTGCTACCAGTTGAACGTAAATTGTTTTCCTTGACAGTTGGTTCCTCTTGTCAGTTCCTGTGCCCTCTTCGAAACAGGGTCTTGCCTGACGTGTTGACTTCCTTCTATCTCTGCCAGTCAATTTCTCCCCTGAGTGCCATTCCCCAGCAGCAGGGCACCCTCGATCAGAATTTAGCTGAAGTCATTAACAAATTCAGTTCTGGGAGCAGAGGAGAGGCAATAGCTCTCCCTGCAACTTACATCTACCACTTTTTAAGTCATCCCAATCTATATTTAAAAAGGGAACCAAATAATCTTGGGGGACATTTCATTCCTAAAAACTTCTCCAAGGAAAGTTCAAAGATGGGCTGTTGTTTAGAGATCAATGAAAAAGAGATGGAATTTAAATATTAAGAAGAAAGCTCTTGCCTTCAGGTAAAGTTGACATTTGCATAATAATGAGAATGACTAGCCAGATGGAATTGAGAATCTGACTGGAATCTCAAATCCTGGTGAAGGAAGATTCATTTGCCTGAAATGGCAATGGGAAATATGCTAATCAGGGGTTTGCTGCTGTCCATCACATTCAACAGATTCCGAGACAAAGAAATAGAGTTCACAAATAAGAGGTGTTACAACTTAACATTAAACTTAATTTGGTTTGTTTTCCCATCAGCCCCTGACAGATGTGCAATTGTGCAAGTCTTTAAAAGGGGTGGGAGAAAGTGATTCCCTTCTGTCAGAACTGTCTGACATTGTCATCATCAGTGCTGTCATTGTCATTATTGTTATTGTGTTAGAAACAACAGGAGGGAGGAAAAGAAGACCCAGAGTATGACCCGAACCATTATTGGGGAATAATGGAAACATCTTCAAAGAAAAGTAAAAGGAGAAGAAAATAGTAATCCAAATAAACAATTTTGTATCTTGATGGTTAAGAAAGGGGAGAATTAGGATCTGAGTGATAGAATCAATAATTCAGAGAACATTATACCTTAGAAATTGAGTTCCCTGAGAAAGACAAGGCTATGTTATCTTGACCCAGACTTGAACCTAAATTCTCTTATTTTGAGGCTAAAAGGTATTCTGGGGAAAGATGGAAGAAAATCATGGTAGGGGAAATTCTTAGATGGCCCCTATGATTTCCTATCCCTTATATAATTTAAGCCTTTTATTGTTTTGTTGGGTATGGGCAGAATGTGTGGCTTGCTTCTAACCAAATTGTTCCCATGATTATGTTACAAAGGTGACTGAATTTTGTAGATATTATTAAGGTCCCTCATTAGTTGACTCTGAGGGAGGTTATTATGGTTGTGTCTGACCAAAATGGGTGAACCCTTAAAAAGAGAATTTAGACCTTCTTTGAAGTCAGAGACTCTGAGCAACAGAGAGTCTCTCTTTCTTGCTTACTTTGAAGAAGCAAGTTGCCATGACTGCTATGGTCATGAGGAAATTACTTCTGTTAACAACCCAAGGGAGCTTAGAAGTAGGTTCTTCTCTTGTTGAACTCTCTGATGAGACCACAGCCCAGGATAGCATCTTTATTTCAGCCTTGTAAGCCTTGATCAGAAAACTCAGTTGAAGCCGGGCTCGGTGGCTCAGCCTGTAATCCCGCGCCTTTGGGAGGCTGAGGTGAGTGGATTGCCTGAGCCTGCGGGTTCGAGACCCGCCTGGGCAAGCGAGACCTCATCTCTAAAATAAATCAAAAAATTAGCCTGGCGTGGTAGCGCACGCCTGTAGTTCCGGCTACTCGGAAGGCTGAGGCGGAAGGATCGCCGGAGCCCAGCAGGTCGAGGCTGCGGTGGCCGGGAGCGGCCACTGCACTCCAGTCTGGGCGACTGAGTGAGACTCCAACTCAAAAAAAAAAATAATAATAATAATAATAATACTAACAATGGTTAAGTAAGTGTTCTTCTATCTTTTGTTGTTGTTGTTTGTGTTGTTTAAGTTGTTAGGATTCTTAAACTTCATATTATTCCTGTAGGCTTTTGAAGATGTGATTGTTTGGTGGTTAAAAGGAAAATTTATTTTGTGATTTTATATCTAATTAAAATTATATTAACCTAGTAATTATATATAGGAGTTTAGATGAAGCAAACTAAAAATAATGTGGCTATGACTTACACTTCCTCATTGAAAACTAGTATTGTAGCTTAGTGATTCTATTACTAATCTTAAAAAAAGTGTTGAACAATAGCAACATTTTGGTGTTTATTTACATCTGTGTGTGTATGTATAACGTGTGCCTTTGTCTTTCTCATATTTTACATATATATATTTATTTCTTGAAACTTCCCTTTTAAGTTTATTTCAATAAAGCTATGTTGAATATCTCTTGTCTAAATCTTTAAATAATTCAGTCTTCTACACACAGAAGGAACTCAAATGTTGGTCCACATAGTACTGGCAAATTTTGCTTTCAATAGTCCACATCAAAAGGAACTTTTTATCTAATAACTGAGCCAATTTTTAGGAATGTAAGTTTTGCTTTTAATGCTAAATCCACCATGTAATAAGTTCAGAAACTACTTAAAGTCATCTGTTTCAAAATTTATCTATCAATCCAAACTTGTTTTGAACATCAACATTATTTTTAATATATTGCCAACACTACTTATACTGCTTTGTGTAGCACATTCTAGATGTGTCTCTCACAGTGCATCATCTACCGCACAAAATTGATCGATGAAAGTGGTTTCACTGCTTTAAATATCAATAAAAGTTGACTTTGGTTTAGACATTCTAGAACTGTGAACTTTGATGCAATTTTATTTTTTTGGTTCAATTAAACCATTTGCCTATATGCCCTCATGTGGTATTAACCACTGTTGTGCATCACTCCAAGTGCATTTTCATATGGCTATTATTCTAGTTAATTTATCTTGTCCTCCAGACAAGAATTAAATATTTATTCACTTAATATTTCAGTTAACTTGCATTCTCAGAAAAGGATATGTAAGGTTATAACAATGCCTACCTGTTTCTCAGAAATCTCTCATAAAATCTTTCCAGTATTATGCAACAAGTCATAATACTTAACCATGTTTTTTGAAATGCTTAGGTAACATTGATTAAGTCCTGTAATTGGAACACTTCTCCACATAATTTTTCTGATAATATTATAACATTGAAACTTAATAATATGTTTTATTTTTGTTTCATTATAGTCTATCATAGAGCATTTGTTTGAATGTGTTCTCATTTTATGCCATATTATTCAAGCATTCACAAATCTTATGTAACAATGCATAGTTACTTTTTAATATAGAATCATGTTAATCATCCATGTTAATCATGCATTCACTGAAAGGATATTTCTTCAGTTCTAAAGGAGTGACAATTATTATGCATCTTATCAAAAATTTAAGATAAAAAAACAAGATTGCTGCAATGTTTAGATGTTTATTGCCTTCTGATCAGATAGCAGAATTAAATTCAACAAGTGCAACAGCTGTCCAAATTCAAGGAGTACTACATTCAAAGTGTAAATGCACCTTTGGTTGGAAAACCATAGCCTCAAGATGCGATCTCAATATTTGTTGATAAATGTAAGTCAAATTTACTTTGAAATTCAACAAATCAGAGTATATATTGAGGGTCATAATATAGTCCTTCTGAAAGTCTCTTCAAAGATAATTAACCTTGTAATTAATGAGCAATTGCCATTTCCAAGGATAAAGATTCAGAATTGGGTGAGATCAATTTTGAATATTGCAAGATGTTTACTTTTCAGATTGCCCCATACTTAAACTTCCACTGACAGTTACCTGACTTCTAATATAGGAATCTGCAATAAAAAGTGAGAAAAAAATTAATAAACTCTTCGACTAAAATTCAAGCAAGGTTAACCTTCCCGACTTGCCCATTAGTACTCACAAGATTATTCAAGTGTGTCCCTAAAGTTATCAAAAACACAGGAAATATGTAGCATACCTTTTTGGAGTAAAATATTTCCACTTGGTGTAAAGAAACTTAAAGCATTATTTTTATATTAAAGCATTCTACTAAGAAATAGAATGAACTCTTGCACAGATTTTAAAGATAAAACAGTCCTCTTTTGATGGACAGCATGGTTGCTTCCAGGTTCTTGCTATTGTGAACAATGCTGCGATAAACATACGTGTGCAGGTATCTTTTTTATAGAGTATCTTTTTTGTAGAAATTTTTAAAAAATAATTTCCTCCTTTGAGATGTGTGAACTATAAAAGCAAGTGGAGCTATAGAATCTGACAACGAAAGACTATTCTGTACACTTATCTAATTCCAGTAAGCTGCAGACAACAGATACATGGTTTACAAGAATACAATTAAAGCAAAAGGACTAACAACTTTACAGCAATTATCTGTAAGATCACAGAAATCTCAGTTTAATTTATTGTACTACTTCAATTAATGGAGGGGATATATTTCAGAAACTGTGTGACCATAAACATCAGAATTATATACAAGCATTGTAATAATTCAATTAATGGAGGGGATATATTCCAGAAACTGTGTGACTATAAACATCAGAATTATACACAAGCATTGTAATAATTAGATGGAGAGAAGGAAGTAGGGAGAATTTTGGATAGAAATTATTAGAGCATTCACACTAAAGTAATCACAGACAAAAGCATAGATAAACTAAGGGAACCTTGGTTCCAGGAGACATGTGAGCCCTCACAGGGGAGGGGAGAAACACCTGTGGGACCACACTGAAAACACGTCACATTTGAGGACGCCCCAAGCCACTCTACTCTCAAGAGAGTCACTCATGAAGAACAGATCATAGATGGAAGTTTACAATTTTTCTTCTTTGTATCTTATGTGCCCGTACCATTTCATCCAAGAATTTTTAAAGCTTAGAATACCTGGGATATAATTCCTCTTTCCTTCAGCTCTTTGGCCTAAACATAGGCCCTACTCACTGCTTTTATTCAGCATTTACCCTGTCATCTTCCCTGTTTCCCTCTCCTTCCTTCTTCAGCAGACTGAAGAAAAATGAGGAGTGAATGCTAATGCCAAGAAATAGCAAGCCAAGGAACGGGAAGACTGTGAGGAGGACGGCCCGTTGGAGCACAGGGCTGCTGTGTGACCAGCCTCTCCAGTTCCGTGCATGCCGCTGGAGTCTGGGGAGCCTTGATAAAGGAATTACCTGTTTTGTTTGTCTCTGGAATTAACATCCGCTCCTTTATCTATGAGCAGCTGACATATTGCTGGCCTACACATCTGAGTGGCCAAGACAAGTGGAGTCCGCCCATCCTAAGCAACAGGAAAGTTAAAACAGCATTAAGACTACCAATCTCCCAAAATGTCAACGTGTTCTAGAATACATGAGTACTCTATGAAATGAGGATATAAACTGACTTACTACATCTTTGGCATTCACCGAGGCCCCATGGTCGCAAAGCAGCTGTATGCTCGAAGGACAGTCTGCCATTGCTTTAAGGAACAAAGGAAAATGATAAATGGTGAACATCTGTTGGTTGTAAGACACATGGTGTTTTTCTAGGTCCATATAAGGCATAAGTTCTTGAGTTTCTAAACTATCAACCTTCACAGCCTCCACTCTTAGTTTAGCATTATAAGCAACAATTTTTCATCTGAAAACACATTTGACAAGATCATTTTATATAGTTTTTATATAATTAGGACCAAGGAATATTGTCAACTGTGCAGAAGACAAGAATATACTGTTATTATAAGGGTAAGAATAGATAATAAAAATCAAACTTAAATTTTGTACTTACAGTATATTTTTAAACATGGCTATAACTGACCTGATCCTTGAAGTGTTAGTGCAGTTTTTTTTTTAAAGAATCATATCATTTTTCATACAGCAGTCACAGTAAATAAAGTATGAATCATACAATTAATATTTCCTTGTAACACAGAGATTACATTGTCTATCTTTCATGATGCAAACTGGGGTCATTTTGCTCAAAATTACAAAATCATATTTATGCTTTGACCAACGGTAAGTGCATATTTATTTTGAAAAAAATTGTTAAATTCACAAAATAGGGTTGTGTTTATAATCCCTATGAATTTTTTAAAACCTTATAAGTTAACATAAAATAATAGCACGAAAAGCACTCACAAGGTTAGCATTCTTTCTTTTTTCTTGGTGGAATTCAACAGAATTAAACCAAACACACATAAGAAAATCAAGTAAATTTTCATTTCTCATGTCTCCTATCTAGCAAATCTTTTACATAAAATGTATAATCAACCTTAATAGAAACATAAATATATACCTGAATATATTAATTCAGGAAACATAAAATTAACAGTCATTCAAGTCCAGTTATAACTGAGAATGAAAAAATATAAAGCATAATACATCTCAGAGTTATCATATATTGAACATGTAAAGTCAGTATCAAACATACTGGATGGCAGAGAGTGCTAGCTGTTTACCCAACTCTGATCGCCCTTTTCCCATGGTCACATGATGCTCACCCAGAAACCACATTTCTCAATCTCCCTTGCAGTTAGGTGTGTTTATGTGACTTTCATCCTGCCAATGGAATCTGACAGAAGCAATGTGTGCTACTTCTGAATCTAGGTCTGAAAAGACTAGTTATGCATTCCTCCATAATCCTTTCCCTTCCTGCGAGTAGCAGCACAGAGGAGCTTGCTACCAACTTCAACCTTAGGGCTGAGGATAATACCCTGGAAGATGGGACAACAGCAACATGGAAGAAATGAGTCCCTAAATGGCCCTAGGGAGCGGGGGCACCAACCAATCCGAACGTGAGGACATAAAAGAAAGACATTCTGTACTTTTTTAAAATCCAGTGTTATTTTATGGTCTCTTTGTTACAGTAGCCTAGTCTTAGCTCAAAGGAAAAAATTACTATCGGGAGCAGAGTGTTGCTGTAACAAGTACCTAAAACATACTGTCCTGGTTTAGTGGCTGGGTAGCAGATGATGAGTAAACATATTTAAGCTGGAAATCTGGTGGTTATTCTCATGCTGTGTCAAAACATTTGATAAAACCATCATCTGTGATGATTTAGAAGGCACACCACGTGACTATGGAGCCTTTCTAGGTGAAGAAATAGAAAAGAGCCAGCATGTCAGTGCATATTAGCAGCTGCACACTGTTCTTAGCAAGGTATTTTAGGAAAGAGATGAGCTCAAGCAAGTTTAGCCAGTGTGAGAACAGGAATGGAAGGGAACAGAGAGTGACCAGATGTCTGGGGCCTTGCAGGTATGGTGAAACCAACTGTTTCTCAATACCAAATAGTAGGATATAAAACTGCTGTTGCTCACAAGTTTTCTCAAGGATCTTTCACTTAGTTTTTTAAAAAAGATCAAGTCCTGGAATACAGGTTAGATAGAGGATAATATACACCCATCAAAGACTATTATTTCAGATGGTTTTGAAATTGTAGCCATTAAAATGAGGTGGAAAATCTAGAGAAAGTCTAGAAATAAAGGAGTGTTATGAACCCTGTATCAAGAAAATAACTTTGGAGATGGTTCCCAGCATATGGAAGTAGTTGGAAACAAACAGACCAGAAACCCATCAAGCTTTTGAGGGAATTGTACTACCCCAAATTCTAAAAGCCCAGGTGGCTAAAACTCATGATTGTTCCAGCCCTTAAGCTGCTTCCACAGAGGGCATATTCTCTAACATCCAATGTATCTGTGGCCTTGGAAGATAATGGACAAGTAAAACCCTGCCAGAAGGCATAGTCCAGTGTGACAGAAGACAATGGATAAAAGATTTATCCTAGAAAACAAAATGAGAATAGGGGAGTAGGTGGGGGGAAGCTAAGCTAACCAAGAAAGCTACTTCGAGACTTCAGCAGGAAGTCTTTGCAAGTTTTGTTCACCAAGATTTGTTATGACTTGTTATTGACTAGTGACTGTTGTGTATCCCTGTTCTCCCTTTCTGAAAGGGAGTCTTTACTTCACTTATTCTGTTCCTGCTCCATCATTTGCACTTACAGATTGCTAAACCATGAAGAGCCACCTCTGAGCCAAAAAGAAAAAACTGCATATCACCCAGAAATCCTAGATTTTGAGCTAGATGAAATAGCTGAATTGGCTTATGTATCCTCTTCCTTGGGAGGTGATAAAGCGTTCTATGTGTGGAAAGTAGGGGATTTTCAGAATATCTGGAAGGCCAGAGGGTTGGACTGTAGTAGAAAAATGCCATTTTTTTAACCAAAACGTGTTCTCCCCTTCTTCTACTGTGCAGTAGATAGGATGTGAGCAGTCTCCTAGAGACTGTATTTCTGAGCCTCCCTTGCAGATGAATGCAATGGAATGTGAATGGAAGGTTACATGCCACTTCCAGGGCTGGGGCTCAGACTCTGGGTGTGTGTTCCTCTATGCTCTCCTTTCCCTTCCACCTGGCTAGAACACTGCTATGACTACAATTCTGCTTCAACCTTGGAGTTGAGGAAGACATCCAGAGGACAGAGGAGCAGCAAGATGGAAAGAATTTAGTTCACAGATGACCATGAGTCAACTGCCAATGTACATCACTTAACAACATTTTTTAATAACATGAAAGAAAAAAATAGAAACCAGGATCCTAAACTTGCTATGTCAAAGGGAAAGTTAAGCTTGAAAACTGAGTCAAGCAAAACAAAATAAAATGCCTTCGTTTTGTTCCCAGATAGTTGTATATGCTTACTTAACCATATGTAAAATGTACATTTACTGAGCTCAAGACAAATGCATAACTGATGGTTTTCATACCTGTTTTTTTCACATGTAAAATGTAGATTCACTGAGCATTAATAGGAGCCTCACAAGAATGTAACCACTTGCCTCACTGTCTGCCATCCTCCCCCTTTTTCGCCCCGTCTCCTTCCCTTCCTGCTTGCTCTCCCCCTTTTAAAAACTGAAGTCCTCAAAACCCTCTTTGGAAAGAGCACAAGACACAGATCATACTGTGACTCAAGATTCTTCTTCTTGGGCGCATCCTCAATGTTGGTGAAATAAAACTCTCACTGACTGAGCTCTGCCTCAGTCACTATTTAGTTACAACAGGCACCTGCTACTGGAGTTCTTTTGTTACACCAACTTATTCTCCATCCTAACTAATACATCTACGAACAAATATTCAGATTTCAGTCAATCAAGTGGTCCCAGTTTGAAACACAGGGATAATAAAATCTATAGTTAACTCACAGGAGTCACTGTGAGGTTCAAATAATAATGTATGTAAAAATGCTTTGCAAAGGCAGTAATATCATTTGATACAAAAATAAGAAAAAAGTATCATGTGAAAAATAAAAATATCATAAAAGCATATAAAATACAAAAATAAAAAACTGAAGACAATTAAGGTATAAAAATTTGGAGGAAATTTGAAGCATCATATGTCTTTAATGCAGACCTCTTTACCTACTGTTAATATTCCACATACGTGTAAACAAAGGGTACACTGTCTTGTTTCCTTTGGCCTTCAACTAAACTGCAAGATTATTAGACTCAGAAGAGTCAGGCAAGAAGTTAGGCTATCTTACATTTTAAAAATACTTAAATATGTAAGTTTTCTCAAAGTACTTTCTCTAAGATACCTAAAAAATAATGCAGATAAATTTAGACACACAAAAAGTTAATAAAAATAATTAAGTGAATCACTGAAATAATTAATAAATTTCTGAAATTACTAGCATAAATATTTTTTAAAATATAGCACATTACAGTGATACAAAATTCAGCATTGACAACTCCACATGAAAATGACCGGCAAGACTGCTCATGCTATAATCCCAGTATTTTGGGAGGCTGAGGCAGGAGGATTGTTTGAGCCCAGGAATTCAAGAACAGCCTGGGCAATGTAGCAAGACTCCATCTCTACAATAAATCAAAAAATTAGCCAGGTATGGGGGATATGCGCCTGTAGTCCCAGCTTCTCAGGAGCCTGAGGAGGGAGGATTGCTTGAACCAAGGAGTTCGAGGCTGCGGTAAGCCATGATTGTGCCACTGCACTCCAGTCTGGGTGCCAGAGTAAGACTCCAAACGAAAAGAAAAGAAAAGAAAAGAAAATCACCATCACCATCATCAATTAAGAAATTAATATGTGATGTGCCCAGCACTGTTTATTTATGATTTAATTAAAACTACTAATTCCAGTAGTGTTATTAACTTCATTTGCAAATGAGAATAATGAGGGTTCAGAAAGTAAACATAGTTTTTAAGAAGCAGGAAAGTCTTTAGTAACAGCAAACTGCCCTATAATATTGTACAATCTAATAAATTTCAAATTTGAATATACAAAAAAATCTTCTAATAGTTTGTGTTTCTCCACGAATTACACAAATGTATAAATGTCAAAACACTGAAATTAATTTAAGTGACTAGATATTTTAACAAATCTGTGTCTGTGTCCAAGGGAAACCTCTGCTTACCTGCATCGTGAAGTGCAGTTCTTCCCTGCAGGTCTACGTGTTCAGTGGGACAATTATACTGTTAAAACAAAGAAACTTCACTTTAAAATTAATATCCACACTCACATGAACAGATGGTATTTAACCTTAAACTATTCTATTTACAGAAACTAAAGACTACTAGACAATCCACTAAATCATTTGACATGAAACAAATATAGTAACTTTATATATCTAAATCAAAAGCATTTCACCAAACAGGAAACATACAGAACATTGTAATAGCACAGAATATAGAAAAATATGCATTGTTTGTTTGTTTTCCAGCAAGAATTGAAACGTGAACTACTGAATCAGGAAAACAAGTGAGTTCTGCTGTAAAATTTAGTGGCAAAAATGTTTGTGGAAATGTACGACTGAAGCCTTTTGTTGAAACTGTAATTAAGCCAACTTATTCATAGAATTGTGTGGTTGCCTGATTAAAAACTTAATAAAGTGAACATTATGTAGTTTAAGTTATCTATGTTTGTACAGAAATATATAGACCCCAAATTGTGCCAATTTATTGTATGTCATAGTCTAGACAACAGAAAATTCCAATCTCCAGCTAATGTCAACAGGAAGGTCAATTCTTTGTTATTTATTTTTAATTCACTCAGTTATGCAATTCACTTCCTCGGAGTTTTTGCTCTCTCTTTATTGTTCACATTCCTTCACAAAGAATGAAAAAAAAATATGTACCCTAATAGTCAAAGTTAGCTTGTGATCTCAAATTTTTAAAATGCATTAAAAATACATCTACAGGCCACGCTTCCCTCAAGTGTCTGGCCCTTTCTCTCCCTTGAGCAACAAATCCACTCTCTTCTAATCTACTTTCTAAATAAACTTTCTTTTCTACTCTAAACACACACACACCTATCACTTGCTGTCAAGACAGTAAAGCTACAGCATGAACCACTTCTACTACCTGAAGCAGTTTTTGTAGGCACAATGCGTGTCCATACTTAGCAGCCAGGTGAAGAGCATTTCTCCCTATAAAAGAAATAATTTAAGATACAGGTGAATGATTATTTTCCTCATCCTTGAATTTTCAAAGAAATATGATTCTTCTTCCCCAAAATTAGTTGACAGGTACTTAATTTGAAAGCATGCTTTCAGTTTTGAATATGTTTTGCCTAGTTTGATATTCTAAATAGAGATAATATGCACAGCAAAACAATAAAAGTAGAAAGAAGAATTGATCATCTAAATCCATGTCAAGCAAGAACTCCGTCACTGTGTCTCTAGCACCCAGGGCAGTATCTGAAACAGAGCAGGTAGTCAAGTTCTGGGATAGGGAAAAGGGGAAGGAGGGAGAGAAGAGAAAAAGAGGATGAGGAAACAAGGAGGAAAACATTTCCAAATAGGCAGTGTGGACGCTAAAAATAGACAAAGTTAAGAAGTGTAAGCCATGGAAAGGGTTTTTGCTAACTAACTTTTATGCTTCAGCTAAAATTCAAAGTTCATTATGAAATGTTATCTCTGAAAACCAGGCAACTGGTTCAAATATAATATGCATTACAATGTGCAATTTTAAAGGGAAATGCCACAGGGGGTTGAGAGGAGAGGTTACCAGATAATCCGAATGGTTAACTCTGAACACTAGAAAAGGCAAGCTTGCAGGAAGAACCCTGCTACCACTATCCGCTATTTTCCCTAATACATACGGCTCTCCTAGATAGTGAAAGACATAAGGGTTCCACCAAGATATTCCAGTTTCCTAACTGTAAAGCTCGCAACTTCCATCTAATCTGACAAATTTAGTAAAACATAATTTGACATCACAAGTAGACCTTTCTGCTAGAAAAGAAGTAATTTATAATTTGTTCATCCTTGATGAATAAATTAGATGTCAACTCTCATTCAGTTTCACATGAATTTAGATAAGTGGGTAAGTTTTCCTGGGTCTGATCACTTCTGTGTAGCTGACTAACCAGGTTCTAGAACAAAACACCATGAGTCCAGGGCTTTAAACAAATATAGATACAACCTATGCAATCACATCCAAACATCCTCTAATTACTAGTAAGTCAGATAGAATCATCTCAAATTTCAGTTTGCTACTGTTCGCAGACAAGTGTCCTAGAAACATTTTACATTGCAAAAAGTGACTAAAATAATTGTCATTTACATGTGGGTAAGAGACAGTATGGAAGGAAGATGGCCTGGTTGGGCACAATGGCAACAATCCCTGGTGTTTATTTAACAAATGCTACAGAAACTTGGTCCCATAAAAATGTCAGCTCAGGGCTAGGAAATACCAAACCCTGCCACTTGGGAGAGGGCAGCAAAAAACCAAGGACGCATCAGATATCCAAAACACACCAACACAAATGACAATGAAGTCACATGCCTAGTGAGACCAGAGTGACAGGAGCCTCCAAACTGTGCTCACCTGAAACCTGGTCATTTTAAATATACTTTAGTATTAAATGGTAGTTCAGATAATATACACAAAGATTTGGATCAAATTTTTGTCAAATATCACATCTGGATTATAACAGACACTAAAGCAATTGAGAAAAGATCCTTGTCCCCAAGAAAGGACAACTCTGGGACAAACATAATAAAACATATCAAATAAAAATATAATTAAAGAGCAGCAAAACAAAAGACAAGAAGAGCTAGGCAGGCATGCTGGGGTACAATATTATGAAATGTCATCTGCTGAGCTTGGGAAAGCATTGGAGCTTGATCTGCATTGGACAAGGGAGGGCAAAGGTTACCAGATTAGACACTAGGCAAAAACATGCAAAGGAGAGAACACTGACAGAGGAAAGATGCTTGTTTGTATTGGAACCAGCACAATAAATAAATAAGGTCTTAAGAGTTCTGAGGAGGTATGGTTAATCCAAAATTTCTAAAATAAATATTTATCTACATCAGTGAAAAGTGTAATGTAAGCAACAAACACATTTCTTTGTTCATTCAAAGGTGACATATGAATTGAATTTGGTCTTCAATTTAGAATTTGATGTATCTTTATGTAAATATTTTTCTTACTAACTCAATTGTGATCTGTCTCCCTCTCCCTCCCTTCCATGTCTAAACACAATGCTAGTCAACAGTAATGTATGTATTTGCCCAAACATAGACGCAGAGGATAAAAAGTCATAAGGAATACTCTGTTCCAGGTCAACTCCTATATTTAATTGAATAACAAAGTAGCACTACAAAGAACTAAGCTGTCAAGAGTCCCAGAGAAGTGAGAATGTTTATCCTGATGAATAGAAAACTAGCATTCTCACTGAAGAAAGAGGATGTTAAGTATTCAAACACTTAAAGGTCTACCTCTGGTACATAAACTTATGCCGTAACATTTCAAAGGACAAAGCTACAAATAAGTGTAAGCAGAAGCCAGATTCCACCATCTATAAAAATAGTTTTTAATAAATATAGTTCACCACAGATTGGGCTCCTGTGAGCCTATGATGGTTAAGAATACGGATTCCAGCCATGACTTATAGACTGAAGGGCCTTGGGCAAATTCCTTAACAGCTCAATGCCTCCCAACCTCATTGGGTTGATATAAGGATGAAATGAGTTAACAGCCTGGCAGAATAGCTACATAAATGTTACATAAATGTCAGCTATGCTTGTTATGATCATTATTATTGATGTTATGAGGCAGTTCATTCTCCATTGCAAGAAATGTCCAACAAATGCCCAAAAAACTCACAATAGAAAGAACTCATACACTAAGTAGCAAATGAATATACATTAAATGGCCCCTAATGGCTCTTCAAAATCTGAGACATTAGGATCCTTGCACACTACTAAGACCTGCACTGGTCGTCAGGTCTCCAGCTGTGTTTCTCCTAAACTCCCTATACTTGACCCCTCCCCACAACAATACCTCGGAAGTAAGCTTTTACTCAACTATTTAAAAACAGAAAACTGAGAACTTATCTTTTAAAATCACTTTTGGGTTTGATTAAAAAGACTAGCGGTGGACAATGTTTATATTTATGCTTTGTAATTGACTACGGAGGCAAACATACCTGCAGTGTCACTGGTTGCAATATCAACTCCATGTATAAGGATGGCATTCAAACATTCGAGATTCCCCTTTGAGGCCACAACATGGAAGCTAAACACAAAGAAAATACTTGTTATGCCATGGAAACTTCCAAAGATCAACTTAAATGTTGTGTTAATGTCTCCTTTTATTCAACACATGAGTTTTAAAGACTATATGAGAACACCCATATACTTAATACAAAAAAATAGAAGCTATTCTATTTACATAAGGAGCTGATACATTCTAGAAATACTTCCTTAGAACTAAGGAAATAGTCTAATGTGCAATTGCCTTAATAAGAGAAAATGTGTACTATAATATTATTAACTCCGGAGTTTATTATTTCAATAGCAAAAGCACTGGTGCTTGGAGTATAATAAATGCACTAAAAAACTTCTGTCAGATCATTTTATTTGGTTTCAAATATTCTGAAACTACCAAAACAAATGAAGTTACAGCAGAATGCTGAGGCCAAAGGCAAATCAAAACACTCATCCCTTCCCTTTACAATTATCAAACTAAACCTGACATAGAAAAGCCGTCAGAACAAACTAAACTACCCTCAAAAGTCACAAAGTAATTGGTGCCTTCTGCTCCCCAGACAGTACCAACGACCACCATCTAATTTTTCCTTTTGCTCATGGACCTGTATGACTAGTTGAAGTTCTACACTAACAGGAATTACTAAGCAAGTTTCCTAATAAGGCAAGTCAAGCTGTCTAAAAAAACAAAATGCAACCATCAGGTATTCGAGATGCTAGTTAACAAAATATTTTATCATTTTCTTTGATCATATGATACTTTATTTAAATAAACATTTACAGAAATATTCTGTATGCAATAAGAACTGACATTGACTATACTCTACCAAATCCAACTTTTAGACACAGTAGAGTTGTTGGCAGAGGATGTTGAATTCAAGGATGTTCAAGGATGCTGAAATAGAGCTGGCCTTAAACCAGTACAAGTACCCATTCTGAGGATGGCAGGAAACAAGGTTGGGAAAGTACTCAGCGGTATATACCCATGAGAAGCATAACACGCTCTCAGCAGGGAGCTCCCCTGACCACACCACTTACAAATGTCATGTTTCCCCATTCCCCAGATCCCTAGTACTGCTAGTTCCTCCATCCTTGCCTTAGTTATTCCATATAGAACCTACTAGCTTGTAATATAAAACTCATTATTTATTTTCTTTATAGTCTATCAATTTTTCCCACTCAACTGCAAACTCAATGAAAGCAGGGGTTTTTTTCTGTTTTGCTTCCTTTTAAAATCCCCAGAACCAATAACAGTGCCTGACAGAGGGCAGACTCCCAAAGATTTGAATAACTAAATGCCTGGAGACAAAATCTGAGGATAGCTTGCAAATTCACTTCCAGATATGACAAGACTCAGTCTTGCAACTCTATTAGTATTATGACACACATAGATGCAAACTATAGACCAAGCAATATTAAGTAAGGAAGATTTGTGTACAATTTGAATTAGAAAGAAAGATGTTTTTCTTCTTATGCTAGAATAATTAAATTGCTATAGGGTTGAATATCTCATTTAATCTTTCTGCAATAGTGAAGTTGAGAAATACGCTATGCAATGCACCATTAGAACCTTTTGAGGAATGCCAATTTCCTTCAAGCAAAGGTCTTAGTCTCCCAACAATCTTGGAGAAACATTTTTGTTTGTTTGCTTGTTTCTATTTCTTAGCTCACAAAATTTGGAAGACCTCTTTCTTCAAAATAGATCAACATTATAATAATTATGTATAATAGGGCAGAAAGCATAACAGATAATCATCACATGACTAATGCTGATGTGCTATAAACATTAGATATGTTTCAAAAAAAGAAGTATCGGTCATTAAAATGTATATGAAGAGTTACAAAGGGAATTTGAAAAACTGCTTTATGGAAATACTTCTTTGCAATCAAAAAATAAATTCTAAGTTTTCTTTTTTTTAAAAAAAATAAGACATGGTTTTTGTCTTTTTTTAAAAAAAAATAAGACATGGAGAGATATGAGGATGAATGCTACCACTGAGGACCAGTAGGAAATTGCCTCCACTTGGAGGCATTAGTGCGCTCACAAGATGGCCAAACATCATGGGCCAGGACACCAGGAAGGACGGGCACGGAGTGGAGCTCTGCATCCAGGGCCACTCTTCCCCTGGAGCGCTTGCTGATTCCAGAGAAAACAGCTGGGATGCTGAACAGCACTTTGACAGTCTTGAGAAAATGGGGAGACAGGAGCTGGGGCCCACAGCCCCTCAAGTCACAGCGGGGATCCTTGGCAAGCCTGCCCCATCTTGGGTTGAGACTTCAAGGGGATCTGCCCCAGGAGAGAGGGGAACAGGAAGAGAACAGATCCTTGCAGTGACTATGGCAAAGCTTAACATATTTCATTTTTGTAAACACACTGAGGTCAAGCAATACATGTTACTTTTATCTTAAATTTCAAAATTAAAAATGAAAAATCATTTGACATAAATTATGTTTGTAACCACAAATAATATGGAAAACATATTTGTAACATGTCCTATACTTGACTAAATACAAAATGCTTTAATTAAGAATATAGTTTGTATGTGAGGGAAAAAAAGGAAAATGTTTTATCCTGAGTCCCAGAAAGAATTTTACTTCCTACAGTGAAAACATCAAACACTCATACCATTCAAATATTTTACAAACTAAAGTCCATGCTTCATCAAATGACACCAAATTTTAATAACTCTATTACTAATACAAATAACATCACTCAAAACTGAACCTCAAGACTCCAAACAAACTCAAACACCGGGGGGGCGGGATTGGCAGTTGAGGGAAACTGCTGGGGGAGGGAGGGGCATACCTCATCAACAAGGGTACCTGTATAATCAATATTTGTATACCTAACCCTGAATTGTACCCCACATCTTTAGAATTAAAAAAAAAAAAAACTCAAACACCCATTCACTCAAAACATAACAAAGCATGAATGGGCAGAACTGATGTGGGTTTCACTGAAGTTTCATCCCCAAGAAGACTCCCTCATCTTTTAACATGTTAGTGTTTAGGAAAAAAAGAAACATGAAAAACAATGTCACTTATAGATATTAAATTTTCACCATTTATGCTGTGAGCCCTATAAATAGCTTAAAATTCAGCAAAATAGAAGCAAGATTCAAAATAACCAATGTTTCTACAGCTACCAAATTGCTACTTGATAAAACTAGAATACTGTCAACTCAAAAACTTTTCAAACTTTATTGCTCTTAAAAACTACTTAATGTATAGCCATGCTTTGCCGGCTTTTCTGTCTTTAAATATCAAAGCACTCCAAGGTAGTGACTCACATCAAATATTAACTATTCATTTCCTAATATTTATTTCTATATATAGGATCTGGTTTCCAGTTATAATATTCTGAATAAACTCATGCAAGTACAAGACTGAGAGGAGTTTTAGGAAATGAGACTCTTCACCTCTGACTTTGGAAGGGTTCCCAGATATGGTTTAGCTACTATAATTATACTGGGTCATAACAGAACCGAGATGTACCCTTTAGCCCAGCTGCTCCCCACCCTCAACAGGAAGGGAAGCTATGAAAATTAAGGACAGATGAGGGAGAAGACATATGGTTCATAAGCACATGAATAAACCAGCAGTCCTCCTCAGTGACACCAAACTAAGGGATGGGATCACTGCCTGTGTCTCCCTGAGCCACACTGGCTATTCTGCCTCCTTTCTGCACTAAACATCCTCATTTAAACTATGACATTATTAAACTAAGAATAAAAATGGATTGGGGGCTGAGGGAAAAGACAGTGTAATTAACAGAACTCTTCAAACACAGAGAGCTTGGGTTCACATCTCAGCTCTGTGACTCTACATGAAATTAGACCAAGTTATTCAACCTCTGTCAACTTTTTCCCACTTCTTTTATCAGGCCACTTCAAAGATCAAACATAATAAGAAATATGAAAAAGCTTATAAATGAAAATGCACCAAATAACCACAGGTTGGGGCTTGCCACAGGGCCTAAACACCTAGACCAGTGGAGAGTATTCTAGTGTTTGCTCTCCTGCTCTTCTGGGAATCTTCTAAACTGAGAACAACCATTAGCTTGAGAGATTTTATAGTGCAGGCTTT
The DNA here is from genome assembly GCA_963574415.1 of Tarsius wallacei. Lineage (NCBI taxonomy): Eukaryota > Metazoa > Chordata > Mammalia > Primates > Tarsiidae > Tarsius > Tarsius wallacei. The sequence continues at coordinate 15,072 of CAUYQG010215609.1, read as the reverse complement.
GATAGTTTCTTAATAAGAAAATTGATAACTACCATTCACAAGTTTTACTTATATTTCAAGGCTCTACCCAAATTTCCCTCGGACACGCTTGCATCACCAGCATTACTCACGCAGATCTGCCTTCCACATCGAGTTTGCCTGGATTGACCCCCTTTTTAGCAAGGATGGAGGATACTTTTTCGACATCCCCCCTTTCTGCGGCTTTCATCAATCGGTCATCATATTTATTCCAATCTGCGGCATGCTACAAAAAGAAAAAAAACACATGACATAATATTTAGCAAGATTTTCTAAAGAAGGAAGGAGAAGAGAAAGTAGCACTGCATAATCCATCTCTGATTTCCCAGCTGCATCCCAAATGTCCTTCTCCCTGCCATGCTGATTTCACTAGAGGAGCAGAGTCATACAATTTTCCCACAACACATGATATATTTTAAATTATACTCTCAAGGAAAAGCATGTTTCTCTTGTTTTCTACCTGGTTTACTTTGCCAGGGGAAATTAATAATTGCTGAACACCTACCCTGTGCCAGGCACGAAAGTCTCAAACAATCCTAGTAAGCTAAAATGATCACCAGCACTTAACAAATGAGATAAGTCAAGGCCCAGGGTCAAGCCCAACCATGACTTTGATAGTTCTGAAATCCATGTGCTTTTCCTATTCCCCAGCTAACACTTTCAGATTTGGCTCTAGGTGCAGATCTCCCAGGATACTAGGATGCAGCAGAATTCTGTATACATTTAAAAAAAAACTATCCCCTCCACACACACACTTATTTAGAAAGTACTGCTGGAGATACATTTAGGGAGGCAAATTACACACACACATACACACATTCAATACAGAAAGCGATTCATTATGCTGACAAATCAGTACAAAATGAAACTTCTGCACAGCTAAAACTGAAAGAAAGACTCTATGAAGTATTAACTACTTAAAAATCTTGAAATACTAAGATTAGAGGTAACGTTCACTTTCTTCCTTTTATGTTTAACATGCATTGCTTTTGTATAAAAAAGTTAATTTTAATAAAAACTCCATGTACATATATTTAAAAAGATAAAGGTATTTTTTTTAAATAGAAGGATATAACACAAAATATACATTTTAATTGTATCAAGGTTATCTTTAACTTCGATTTATAGAAAATATATTCAAGATTTTCTAAAGCCAATAACTCAGATCTTTTCTCAGTAAGCAGAAGTGTCAGAACACAGAACTAAAATACATGTTATTTAAACAGGTAAGATTTCAGCCTTTAAAAATACTATACCAATTTACTGCTAAATCCAGTATTATTTCTAGAAAAAAAACTGCATCTTTTTCACTTAACTTACAAAGCAAATCCTGTGCCCACAAATACCAGAGCAAATCTCAGAGGAAAAAAAGAATCACTTGCATATCCTCAAAATTTTTTATCAATATGGTTAGTTTATATCTTCTATCCCCGAAAGCAAAATTTAAAAAAAAAATCACCATCACCAGTTTTCTAGTTAAATAAGCAAACTAATAATTAAATACTTGAACCAAAAAATGAATTTGAAAATTGAATCTGAAAAAAGATTAAGTACATTTAATTTTAACTCACTTCTGAAATTTGATATTTTAATGGAACCTGGTTCAAATACCTACCTACACAGACTTCAGAACTGTCTCAAAATTAATTAAATGCAGTGATGCACCCGCGTCCTCCAAACTACAAAAGCTCAGTTGCTAGCTATGGGTGTAGAGTAGCTCTACTTAGGAGCTCAAAATCTAAACTACATTTTAGGCATCACCTTTCTCTAGCTTTAAAACAAAACAAACTGTTTATTGACTCTAATTTGAGGAGTGGTAGTAAATGTGAGTTTGGAGACATTGTGTTTTCAAATGCCTAAAGGATTAAGTCATGTTTAGCACACAAATGCTTGCTCTAGATTGATGAGTTTATTCTTACAATTAAAACAATCTCAACTTGATTTCCAAATAAGCTTGCTGGCTGAGAAAGGAGCTATGTAAATCACTAAAAAGTTATAAAAATCCAAAAGTAAGGCATTTTTAAAGATAATTAAATGTGATTAAAGTCTCACATTAGCAGGATTTTTCAGTTTCACACCAAGCACCCTTTTCAGCTCTGGTCCAATGTCAGTTAACAGTAACACTGCTCAATTACTAAGATTCTATCATGCACTTTTTGAACGCAGAAAAAGAAACAAGTACACTTGTTTTCTATTGCTGACCCCAATCTGCTCATCAACTAAATCAGGAAGACAAAAATAAAACAAAATAACCCCATGAATAAGACAGCAGTACATTTTGAAAGAACACAGCTTAGAAAACCTAGCCAGGAATCTTGTTCCCCTGGCCTGCTGGGATACCTACTCTGTTCTTAGAAGCACAAGTGAACCAACAGCTCATCATAGACAGGATTTAGTTTCTTGTTGCTAACGGCAAATTACTTTGCATTAAGTTACAAATCTCTGCAGCTCACAAGGCAAGCCTCGGAAAACGCCAAGCCAGTGACTCAGCCCCTCGCATGCCGTGCTACACTTAGCTCGGATCTCTAAGGACACTTTCTTCGTCTTCGGGATCCTTCTCTGCCTTCATAACGCTTGGAAATTCTCTTCCTTGCTGCGCAGCACCTGCTGAAGAGCAGCCCCAAGTCAGATACTGTAACTCCTTCTAGTTCTTATTCTTTAGAAGCTGTCCTTCAAAGTTGTCCCTTTCAGGGTCCCCACTGGAAAACACGAACAGCACTCTGCATCCTGCTGTCTCAACACTGCTACACAGACGCGGCGGTGCATGATAAAACTGTCCACATCCGAGTCGTCCAGTAAACAGCATGAGCAGCCTGTCTCCCATTGGTGGAGCCCTGTTTTAGATTCCATAGAACTTGACAGCTGAGTGACAGAAAGAAGCAGCTAAGAATATAGTGCAAATGCATGCTTTTCCTCTGAGTAATAACTTTCAGGTCTACTGGGGAAAATGACTCAAACATATTGTAAAACATGCTTATTATATCAAAACAAGTTGTGTGACATAATGACAACATTTTAAGAGACAAATTTGGTTATTCCACAAAACAATATTTAAAAGCAGTTTCAGTCTTGGGACCATCTAACATGAAACTATAATAGCCTTGACAAACAGAATATAAAATTCTATTTTAAGCAAATGTGTCACACTTTAATTTAAGGAAACGCACACAGTAACACTTTCAAATCTTCTCCATTTTATTCCGTACCCCCATCAGTCTCATTCTGCATACGACCAGGTTTCAGCTTACAACTGCTGCCAGTATGTCTCCTAGCATGTTAGATGAGAAGAGCCAGGGGCAGTGCCAAAACATTAAAAAGGATCCATCACGGGAAGCACTTTTCAGCAAATTTTAAATTTGACTCAGGACTTTTAATTTCCAAGTTCAGCGCCCTGCCTAATATGACAAGTAAATATTTTATCAGTGGAAAGTTAAATTATCTGAATTTAGAGGATAAAAACACAGATTAACTAACTAAATACTAAAGGAGGTAAATACACATTAGACACTGAGCTAAACTGTACATAAATCTCCACTGGGGACAAAGCAGACAATTTTCCACATTCTCTAAGATAGCTTACATGTTCCAATGTTCCTTACATTACCACGGATGGTATATCTGCAAGTTTGGGTGGGTTTTTTTTGTTGTTGTTGTTGTTGTTTTACCATGTTCTAATTACCACGACAGCATGAGAATAAGTTAAACTCCCTCCGAAAAGGCACATTTGGGAAAATTGTTGTGTGGGACTGGAAAACATCCCACCCCAAGTCTTATGGGAGAAACACGGCTGCTATCCTATAGATCAAACTCTTCCATGAGCTACTGTAAGAAATTCGTGTCCTACTATTTAAACTTAAAAGCATTAGCCATATTCTAATTATTAAATGTACAAGGTCCTACACCAGAGTGTATTATTTTTGAAACAATGATTGTTTTTTCCAGACCACATGAGATATCACAATGGATTCATCTGACTGGACCCAGCGACTCCACCCAGTCCATTTTGCCCTTCTTCAGAGGAAATCTGGGACAGGATTCAGACCCTGTGCTCTGGTTAACAAAGCAAGCACATTCTTTCTACAAATAGTACAGCAAAGGCAAAGGAAATAAAAAAGGAAGGGGAAATCTGCAAAGAGCAACAGCTCCATAAGGAGCTGCCCATGCCCAGGAGATGGCAAGGCCTAGGCTCAGCCTCCTAGCCTCGGGTCCTGATCTGCCCATCTCATGCCTCTTTCAAAGCTGTTTCCCAAGGGCCCTAACAAGACTCCTGCTTTTGCTGTCCCTGTACCTGTAAAGTTCTTCCCTCCTCTACATCCAGGTTCTTCTCCAATGTCCTGTCCTCAGAGAGAGCTTTGCAGACCCCTGCATCTAAACAGCCCCATCCCACTCTGCCCTGCCACTCTCTATCTCTGAAGCTGCTTATCCATACCTGCTACCACACCAGATGTTTATCTGTTTATTAACCTACTGCCTGTCTCTCAGGACCCCTCTGATTTGACTAGATAGCTAAGGTCTCTTTGATGTCTGGCTGATTTTTAAACAGCCAGATATTCAGTAGTCACTAAATTCTATCCATGTTAAGGACCAGAATCCAAATCTGCTTCATGAACCCTCTTTTTTCTTGGACTAAATTATTACGAGTCAGATCTGGAACACACATTTACAAGCAATACTGCTTCCCAGTAAACTGTCCACATTCAGACAACAAAGTATCTGTTGATCTGAGATGATGGCAGGAAGACCATGTGTGGCTCAGTTGATTACAATGGAGTCAACACAGCCTACTTCTTGGTCAATACAAGATGCTCCTTGACTCTCCTGTTCATCCATCCATACCTCAAGTCTTCCTTCACCATCCTACAAGTCCCACTGGACCCCGCAGGAAGCACTGTAAATAGTGGTTAAACATGATGTTTTGGACACAGGCAAAGCTGGGATCAGATTCCGGCTCTGCTACCTACCTGCTGTATACTGGTGGGAGAATTTATTTATACTTCCTAAGTCTTTGTTCCCTCAACTATAAAACAAGGATAACAATAGAGAACCTAGTTGTATAGAGTCGAATCACTAATACACATGAAAGGTCTCAGCACTGTGCATGGCAGACGTTAATGCACAGAAATGGTAGGTATTAGTGACAGTTACAAGTGTTTCTGCTCCTGGTCAGAGATACTAACCAGAGGAAAATTCTTTTAAAAATTAACAAAGAGGTAAAAAAAAAAAAAAAATGCAAGTATTAACTCTGCCTTCCCTATATCAACTGTACCACAGGGATAGCTGACGTGGCTAAGTGTATTTTTACACTTAAAATTACAGCCAAGAGAAAAAAAATGATAGAATCAGAAGCACCATTTTGAAATTCTTACTTAATTAATGGGCCTAGGCAATTAATATCACAAAAAGAGAACCAGCCCTTAAGCACTTCCTGACGATCATATATACCACCACCTATGAAGTAGTCTAAGCAAAAACTTAAAAACAAAAATCCAACCAAACCTCTAGAACTAACAAATTATAAGAAATACAGGGGGACAGTGGAACATAGTAAACTATATCTCAAGGAGTGCAGCATAGGATCCAACCAGAAAGATCTATCACAGAGCAAACTATGGCTTCTTAAACAATATATGGCAAGATTTTTAAAAAGTGAAACTATAGATTAAAAGTGACTTCAGAAACATATCAAACAATCACAAGGCATAGAACTTAAGCATCCTAACTGAACTGTTATTTTTTTAAATAAAACAATCAAGGAAATGTGACTACTGACTGGATATTTGATGACTTCACAAAATTACAAAAAATTAAGGGTTTTGGTGTGATAATGATATTACATTATTTCTTAAAATCCCTATGTTTTAAAAATATACACTGAAATGTTTTCAGATACAATGATATCTGCTTCAAAAATAATCAAAACACGGTAGTCTCAGCTACTCAGAAGGCAAGGCGGGAGGATCACTTGAGCCCAGGAGTTCAAGGCTGCAGTGAGTTATGATTGTGCCACTGCTCTCCAACTTGAGTGACAGTGAGACTCCATTGCTAAAAACAACAACAAAATAATAATAATCAAGACTATTAGGGGCAAGCCTAATTCAACAGCACATTTAAAAGATTATACACCATGACCAAGTAGAATTTATTCCCGGAATGCAAGGATGGTTCAAGATATGAAAATAAATCAATGTAATAAACCATATTGACAGAATAAAGGGCAAAAAAAAAAAAAAATCACATGATTGTCTTAACTGATGTAGAAAAAGCATTTGACAAAATTCAAAATCCTTTTATAATAAAAACACCCAAAAAACTGGAAACAGAAGAAAACTACAACAACATAATAAAGACTATATATGAAAATCCAAGCCGGGCTTGGTGGCTCAGCCTGTAATCCCATGCCTTGGGAGGCTGAGGTAAGTGGATTGCCTGAGCCCGTGGGTTCGAGACCCGCCTGGGCAACTTGGCGAGACCTCATCTCTACAATAAATCAAAAAATTAGCCGGGTGTGGTAGCGCACACCTGTAGTTCCAGCTACTTGGAAGGCTGAGGCAGAAGGATCACCGGAGCCCAGCAGGTTGAGGCTGCGGTGACCGGGAGCAGCCACTGCACTCCAGTCGGGGCAACAGAGTGAGACTTCAACTCAAAAAAACAAACAAACAAACTTAAATCCTACTGCTAACAAAACTGTGAAAGAATGAAAGTTTTTCCTTTAAAATCATGCACAAGACAAGAAAATGGCCCACTCTTGCCATTTAAAGGCCTATGCAGAGTAATCAGACAAGAAAAAGAAATAAATGACATGCAAATTGGAAAGGAATAAGTAAGATGATCTGTTCTCTGACTATATGAACTTATTTGTGAAAAAAAAAAACTCCATTCCACAAAGAAAAAAACCATTAGAAATAATAAATTTAGCAAAATTACAGGAGACAAAAACAACACATTACATTTCTATAAACTAACAAAGAACAATCCCAAAACAAAATTAAGAAAACAATTCCACTGGCAACAGCAACAAAAATAATGAAATACTTATAAATAAACTTAATCAATTAGATGAAAGACTTGTAGACTAAAAATGATAAAACATTTCTGAAATGAAAAAGCACACAAATAAATGGAAAGGCATTCTATGTTCATGGATTTGGAAAACTTATTATTGTTAAAATATCAATATCACCCAAAGCAATCTATAGACCAATGCAATCCTTACCAAAATCCCAATGGCATTTGTTTTTGCAGACATAAAAAAACTATGCTAAAATGCATACGGAATCTCAAGGGACGCCAAACAGGAAAACAAGATTGAAGAAGTTGTTGCTGGTTTCAAAACATATTTCAAAGGTACAGTTAAAGACAGACATACAGACCAGTGGAATGGAATAAAGAACCCAGAGATAACCTGTCACATTCATAGTCAAATGATCTTCAACAAGGTGCCAACACCACTCAATAGGAAAAGGACAGTTTGGGAAGACTGGATATCCATAGGCAAAAGAATAAAGTTGGACTCTTATTTTACACCAAATACAAAAATGTATTCAACATGGATTAGAAACTTAAACATAAGACCCCAAACTATAAAACACCTAGAAGAAAACACAGGAGAAAAGTTTCATAAACTGGATTTGGCAACAATTCCCTGGATATGACAGCAAAAGCTCACATATAAAAGCAAAAATAGACAAATGAGAAAACATTAAGCTTAAAATCTTATGTGCAGCAAAAGAAACAAAGATTGAAAAGGCAACCTACAGAATGCATCAAAATATTTGCATATCACATATCTAATAAAGAGTTTATAGACTGTATTTTTAAAATCATATGACTCAACAACAACAAAAAACAAATAACCTGATTCCAGAACGGGCAAAGGACTTGAATACACATTTCTTCAAAGAAAACATACAAATGGCCAACAAGCATACAAAGAGATGCTCAGTGTCGCTAATCATCAGAAAAAAGCAAATCAAAACCACAATGAGATCAACCTCAAACTCATAGGAGGACTACCATCAAAAAAGAGGAGGAAGAGGAGGAAGAGGAAGAAAGAGGAAGAGGAGGAAAGGAGTATTAGCAAGGATAGAGAGAAATTAGAATCCTTGTACACTGTTGGGATTGTAAAATGGTGCAATCACTTTGGAACACATGTGGTAGTTCCTCAAAAAATTAGAACTACCATATGATCCAGCAATCCCACTTCTGGGTATAGATCCCAAAAGAATTGCAAGCAGGGTCTCAATGAGAAATCTGCATACTCATGTTTATAACAGCATTCTTCACAATAGTCAAGAGGTGGAAGCAACCCCAATGTTCACTGATGATTGAATAAATAAACAAAATGTGGCATATACATACAATGGAATATTATTCAGTCTTAAAAAGGAACAGAATCCCATCACATACTACCACATGGATGAACCTTGATGACATTATGCTAACCGAAATAAGCCATTCACAAAAAGTCAAATACTGTACGATTTATTTACATGAAGCCTCTAAAGTAGTCAAATTCATAAAAACAGGAAACAGAATGGTGGTTACCAGGTCAAGGTGGTGAGGAGGAACGGGGAGCTGTTATTTAATGGGTATACAGTTTCAGTTTTGCAGGATAAAAAAGTTCTGGAGATCAGTTGCATGAAAGTATAAACATACTTAATATTACTGAACTGTATACTTAAAAATGATTAAGACAAGGGTCAGGAATGGTGACTCACCCCTGTAATCCCAGCCCTTTGGAAGGCCAAGGCAAGAGGATTGCTTGAGCCCAGGAGTTCAAGACCAGCCTAGGCAACATAGCGATATCTCATCTCTACCAAAATAAAAAATAAAAATAAATAAAAATAAAAAAATTAGCCAGGCATGGTGGTGTGCTCCTGTAGTCCTAACTACTTTGGGGGCTGAGGTGGGAGGATCAACGGAGCCCAGAAGGTTGAGGCTGTGATGACCCATGATCATGCCACTACTCTTACAGAGTGAGACCTCAACATACACACACAAACACACACACACACACACACACACACAGAGTCTAAGACAGTAAAGAGTATATTATGTGTTTTCAGCACAATTAAAAATCATAATAAAAACAGAAATGCAGTCTCTCCCAATATCAGCATGATTAATACTAGCTAATAGTAATTTAAAAACTCAGGGGCCTGGAGGTGTACATACAACAAGAATGCTATCAGCTAATAATTGTTAGATCTGAAATATAGGTTCCTCAGAGTTCATTATACTATTCTCTAAACTCCTGTATATTTCATGCACTGTTGATACATGGTTCAATAAATCTGGTCAATGTATACACATTACATGGTGATCACCAAGGCCTTTCACTGCATCTCATATGGCAAGAAAAGCAGCATATCTTTCCACCCTCATTCTTTAACAAAAGCCACCTCTCTGCTTGACAGAGGAGCTTTAACATTTCAACATGTCTTACTGAGTCCATAGTCATACACTTCCAAAGAAAGCCCCATAATATCAATAAAAGACTTCCTAAAAGGTTTTCTTAGGAGGAGTATTCACAATTACCTATAACAAAAAAATTTCTATAATCAGTTATATTATGCTTGAAAAGGAGACATTCTTCCAATTCAGAACGCAGCAAGTCACAGTATCTATGGTAAAAGGCAAAATAGAGTTGCTTCTAGAGAATAAAATAACATTCAAACACAAATCAGCTATTTTACTAGGTAGATGTAACTAGATGATAACTTTAAATTCTAGATCAACATAAAATAAATCACCTAAAAGTTCTGACACTGACTTTCACATTAATATCAATTATAATTCATAACCTTTTCAGAAATTATATAAAATTTTTAAATTTTTTTTTTTTTTTTTTTTGAGTTGGAGTCTCACTCTGTTGCCCAGGCTGGAGTGCAGTGGCATACTCAAGGCCACCCCAGCATCGACCTGCTGGGCTCCGGTGATCCTTTTGCCTCGGTCTTCCAAGTAGCCGGAACTATAGGTGTGCGCTACCGCACCCGACTAATTTTCGATTTATTGTAGAGACAAGATCTCACCAAGTTACCCAAGCTGGTCTTGAACCTGGGGGCTCACTTGCCTTGGCCTCCCAAAGTGCTGGGATTATAGGCTTAGCCACCAAGCCTGGCCAAAATTTTTAATGTTAAAGCAATCTCTATTTTGTGTAGAAAACCTAGGAAACATTTAATGTTATACATAAAAATAGAGATAACTCGTAATTCTACCATGCAGAAATGACCATTATTAAAAATTTTCCCAGTAACCTTTCATCTCCTGTTAAAAGGTCTAATCAAGATTTTTTTTAACCTATGAGTCCAATACTGAATTAATTAATTCAATATTTAGGGTAGACAGACTTCTGAGAAGAAATGTATAGATGCCAAAAAATAAGCAGACTTTAACTTATATGCAAATCCATATATAAAATACCTCATACTAGTTAGCAGGTGGACTCAACAGATCACAGCTAAAATGATTTGGTGATCAGTATAACCTACAGGCAATTTGTGACACATTATCCAAAAGAGAAATATAGAGGGTGATGGCAAAACTTTCATAGAAAACTGCTTAAAGCCAAGAGGAATCATGATGAACAAAAATATTTAGTTCAAGAGTCTTAATAATTTTGGTGTCATGACTCCTTTAAGAATCTGATGAAAGCTCTTGACCTTCTTTTTACCACTTTTATCAAAAGCACTCTGTGAGACGGGAAACACCAGTCACACCACAGAACACTTCTGTGACAGATGTGAGGAGGTTTAGCCCACTCATCAAGCAGTTCTCCAAGGGACACCCACTGGGTGTCCTACAATCTAACTCAACTCAGATACTACCCGATGGTATCAGCTCCCACAGGTTGAGGGCTCAGTCCCATAAGACTGACACCCACCACTTCAGATGCCAACAGCGAGCCCCAGGTTGTGACCTGTGCTTCTGACTGGCTACAAATCAGGGTTCCAGTGACCATCAACTCATTTACATAAGAGCAGCTAACAGGACTCAGGGAACACTCTACTTGCACTGGCCCACTTATGGTCAAGGCTGCTTGCCATGAAGGACACCGATGAACAGCCGATGAAAGAGATGCGTCAGGCAAAGTATGTTGAGGGGCGAGGGCTTTCTGGTCCCTCCTGTCCCATCATCCTCCGGGCACCTCCAGGTGCTCAGCCACCAGGAAGCTCCCTGAACTCTGCTTTTTCAGGGTTTTTATGGAGGCTAAATGACAAAGGCACAAATGGTGACATCACTGGCTACTGATGATCAACTCAACCATCAGTCCCTCTCCCCTCCCAGGGTTGAAGATGGACTGAAAGTCCTAGCTCTCTAATCATGCCTGGTCTTTCTGGTGGCCAGTGCCCACCCTGAAGCCACCTAGGGACTCCCAGCCACCAATCATCTCACTAGCATACAAAGGCACGTGTACCACTCCCAAGATGCCGAGGGTTTTAGGAGTTGTGTGCTAGGAACCAGGGAGGGTCCAAAGATGTATATCTTTTTATATCACAATATCACAAGTCCACATTCAGAAAACATTTGCATTTATTTTCAAGGAGTTCACTAATCTCCTTTGCATAATATAGAGTCCAGAAACCCCAAATTTTTTTTAAAGCCCTACCATTGATAAAGAAAAGTAGCAAAAAAGTTTTGTATTTCACATAATGTTCATAAAATAAGTACTGAAGAACTGCCAGGAGACCGGATAAGAATTTACTTATTCAATAAAAATTTACTGAACATCTGTGTGCTAAGAGATTCAAATATTTCACTCAACATTCAAATTTGTATGATCCACTGCTATGTGCCAAGCCCCACCTGGAGGATATGAAAAGCACAGTATTGCCCCTACTCAGTATCATCACATGAAAAACTAATCGTTTTCTCATTTTATATATGCAGAAATTGGGTTCACTAGGGAATGGAGTTAGTTGCAGAATGATTCAAGAATCCTGTTGTCTTGACTCCTTGTCCAGTGCTCTTTCTACTAATTAAGCTACTCCCATTTCCTAATCATCTGAAAAAAAATCTTCAATGTAAAAATGCAAACATATTTTTAAAATTTCTATATAATAAACTCAGATGTTCTTTATAGGCAAAAAAAGATGGAAGCTTCCACATTTGGATGTATGCACTTTTATGAAGCACCTGTACTATCAGGCTTGAAGACTGCAGGTCTCTCTTCTCATGGAACTTGATGTCGTAATGGAAAAAGAAAGTTAAACAACTAAGGAACATGACAACAGATCAGGTAAGACAAGGAGGGAGATGGAACGACAATGCTGGGGATGACTGGTAGGTTGGGGCATCAGAAAAGGCTGTTGGAGGGGACTGATCTTGATAGTGAGATCTAAATGTCAAGGAATTTACATTCCAGACGGAGAGAATGAGGAGTGAAAGCAGCCTGGTATCTCTGAAAGGCCGCCAAGGTAGCTGATGTCTACAGCAAGAGGGATTCCAGGATGAGATGAGGCCAGGGGAAGATGGGCAGCACCAGATCTAAAGCGCCGGGGTCCCCAGTGTGATCGGGAACACTTTCAAAAGGGACTTCTACAAGGACAACGGCTTTTAATGGAGTTCTTTCGGCCACTTTAAAATCAAGTCTAAAAATATAATTCATCCTGACATAATTTTTTTCACTTCCAAGAATTTATATTGAGCAATGACCAGCTGAATCATAACTGCCTTGAAATGTTTACAAGGTTAATCAGTTCTCTTAACACAATGGATATCACAATATGCCGCACCCACTTCAGACCTAGAAACCTAAATAAACTTTTCAATGAACTATACCTTAAAAATCTGCCATAAAAATAGCACCCCCAAAATAGAATTTCATAAACAATTACACCCTCAAGATAAGGCTCTTCAAGAAAAAGAATATAGCAGCAACTAAACACACTCTTCTCTGATGGAAAAAAAAATCCTAAAGAAAAACTAAACAAATGTACGTTTAGGCAAATTCCCCCAAAACATCTAATTAACAAAGTGCAACAGGTATCCATAGTACCCTATAATTACCAACACTCTCCGTTACTAAAACCAACACAAGCTCTACCCCAATTCAGAACGTAGCAAGCAAAGCTTACGAAGCATAAGCATTCCTTGAAGATTAGCCTGCACAATTAAGAACGGCTCTACAGTTCATTGGATCGGTGATGGTTAGAAATATTTCCCCATTCCATTTAGGCCAAAGGTTATTTACTCTTCCCTCTTATATAACAGCAAATTAGAGCTTATGTAATAATAGAAAGAGAAGAGCATTTAGGGAAAAAAAAAGGAACTTGGATGGACTTAGAGGCTATAATACTGAGTAATCTATCACAGAAACAAAGAATCGAGTGTCACATGTTCTCACTCATAAGTGGACCTTGATCAACTATTGTAATCCTGTAAGAAAAGGATTGGCAGTAGTGGGAAACTGCCAGGGGAAGGTAGGGACAGGACTGGCAATAGTGGGAGACTGGCAATAGTATTGTAATACTATAAGAAAAGGATTGGCAATAGTGGGAAACTGCCAAGGGAGGGGGAAGCACACCTCATCAACAAGGGTACCTGCATAATGAACATTTACATACCTAACCCTGAATTGTACCCCACATATTTAAAATAAAAAAATAAAAATAAATACAGAAGGGAAAAAAAGGAAAACACAAGCTGTACAACCAGTTTCTCTGACCCCTGCATCTCCTCCCTTTGTTACTTTATTGTATCATTATTAATTACATCTCATTCATGTCTCTCATTCTTCTACTGAGTGATTAGAAGGTGTGTGGTTTGGACTCAATGGAACAAATAGAGGAAGGGGGAAGTTATATCCTATCAATCGCTCTCCTGAACAAGGCTCAGTCTCACTTTACTGGATTCGTCTACATAAAAGTACCAAGGACAAAAAATATGATGATGACGATTATTATTATTTATATAAATTTAACCTCTTCAGCATCTAAGGTGGCCATGAAATCTGAAAACATTTCAAGCACTAGAGTTGGAAAACACTGCTTTGCCAAGACATCCTAAGTACCCAGCTTGAGTCTATTCTGGTCTCTCGTATAAATACCAGACTGTCTGCTCCCTAATGCAGGTAGTTGCTCCTTTATTAGAACTGTCTAGGCTCTCAGAAGAGCTTATTAAAAATACAGACAAGATGTTGCCGCTCCAATTCTAATAACTATTACTTGTTTTGTAATAGTACTTACTTCACCCTTCCTCAAAGAAGATGCATTAAATTCCAAAGTAAATATATGCATAGATCTTGAACAGAACAAATTATAATGCATATCATACAAGAATAGAGATCTCAAGCTGGTTAAGTAAAATTTTAATGTTCTCTCAAAATGCTAAGCAATTGGTTATTTGGAAAAAATAAACTTTGTTCCTTGGTATTTTTAGAAAATGCATTAAAATTAGAGTTCTTAAAATGCCTGAATGTTATGAGTAAAACTTTTAAAAGATAAAGATAAAAACCAAGGAGGGTCTATGATGCCTCCTACCCATACACACAAACGAACAGAGTCATACCCATGGTATGTCTTCATAAACACATTAGAAGTTCATTGCTTTTCCTTTTATTTATTAAATGAATAATACTTCTCACAAATGCTTAACTCTTCTCACACAGCCATTTTATACAAGATTTCTTTCCAGTGAGTCTTGATATGTGTCTCTCACATTAAAACATATGGACAAATTAATAATGAGAAAGAATGCTTATTCTTACACTTAGGTCTATAATAAAAACATAGCACTTAAAATAAGGATTCTATTTCAAAATTGCTTAAGGAATACTTTTAAGTGTTTAACGTACATTATTGTTAAACTTTAGGAAGAATCTCCAAGTTAAGTCATACTATTATTTCTACTTTCCAAACGGGGCATAACAAAACTAAGTAATTTACAGTGGTGAGTTATGCCAACGCTGTTAATTCCTTTCAGTCCTTAGGCTTATAAGCCCATCCCTTTGCAATGTGACTTTGCACTCCTCCCATCAAGAGAGAACATCTACTTCCTCATCCTTTGAATCAGGCCTAGATCTTGTAAATTATCTTGACAAATAGAATGCAGCAG
>CAUYQG010215608.1:0-31655 GCA_963574415.1 Tarsius wallacei | reverse complement strand
AGGTGAAGGCGGGAGCTCATGTCCTAAGACCGTCCTCGGGCGGCGGGATTTTCCAAACAGAAACCAACCGCAAGGCCAGACCGAACTGCAGCAAGGGCTTTGAACTCTGTCCCTTTGTAACCCCGCTCCCTCCGGACCTGCAGTGGCCGGAAGAGGGGGAGGAGGGCGCGCGGGTGAGGAGGCTGCGCCGCGCATTCCTGGAGACTCAGGAGAGGCGGGGGCGGCGGCCGAGCCGGGCGGGCTCACAGAGACCACGCGGAGGCCGCAGAGACCCGGCGCGGGACCCCATCGCTTCCCCGGGCGGCACGGCTCAGCTTCCGGGCCCACTCCCCAGCTGCGAGCACGCCTCCGCTCCGGAACTGCCTCCCAGGAACCGGGACCTCCGGGCGCTGACGGACGCCATTGTCTCTCACCTAGATCTCGACGCCGGCGGGTGCGAAACGGCTTTTCCGGTCTCCCGGGCGACCGCGCTGCACGTCCGCCTGACGTTCAGGGCGCGGTGACGTCAAGGCCCACGCCGCCCGCCGACGCGGAAGCGAAGCTCCCTTGCGCCGCCCGGAGCCTCAGACGCCGGGCGGAAGTGGGGGAACGCAGGTGGTGGGGGTCGGAAGACTGGCTAGTCTCTCGCGGAGCGCCGCGAGGGGGAGAGAAAGGAATCCGGCGGGGGAGGGACCCGTTCCAGATCTGCGGGGGTTAGAGAGACGCACTGCCAGGGGCGGGGGACTGTAATCCTGCCTCTCCCACCTGGCTCCAGGGCCGGGGTGGGGGACGCAGGCGTGGGCGGTTACAGCTCCCGAGCGGAGAAAGAAGAGATGCCTGCAGAGGTCATGGGTGGAAAGGGAAGTTCTCTGACCGTCATTGCAGCCAGGGCAAATTCATCGGAAAGGCGTTGGTGCAGTTTTCGTTCTAATCCAAAGGGCTTCGTTTAAAAGGATTTTGAGACCTCCATCCACTATTTATTTATAGAAGGCTGCCCACCCTTACCCGTGACTGACTTTCCTTCATTCATACATTCATTCAAAAACGAGTATCTGTTGACGACCTAGCAGAGCATGCAGGGATAGGGTGATACTCTGTGACTAATCCAGGCAGGAGTAACCATTGGTATGGTTAGCAGGTGACTCATAGTCCAGATCTCTCCTTTTTGAAGATTATATAAAAGGTCCAAAGTACAGTTCTTCAAGAACCAAAGAAAACATTCACGGCTCCCTAGCAGGGAAAGAGATTAGTTATTATTGAATCAAATAAGATTGAGTAAATACAAAGAAAATTATGAAGCCTGTAGATTTTGAGAAGTGATTCAGTGAGGCAGAGCAGTGCTGGTGCACTAGTCAAACTGCTTGTTGATAGCTATTAATGAAAATGACAGCATGCAGTAGTGAACATTTATTAAAAGCCTTGTTCCTCAGAGCACTAAAAGTCTAGAAGAGAGATGTACCCTGTACACTTAACCCAGCTGATATTTTTGCTCCAACACCTACCATTGATTTTCCGTTTCCATTCCCTCAAAGAGGATTCTTCATCTGGGAAAAATAAGCAATAACTGAAGGATTGAAGAAAGGATGAGGGGGCCCAGAGGACAACCAACCAAGTGGGCAAGTACAGCATGCTTATGAGAAGCACGAAGAACGTTCAGAACTGTTCATCCTCATCGTGTTTCTTTGAGGGACAGTGAAAGCAGGACTGTTCTCATTATGTAATAATGGAGGTTTAGATATAGGGCACAAAAAACAGTTCATCTAAATACATTGAGTGCCTTATCTGGAACAGAAATTGCACATGCAAAAAAAGATCATTCTGTTCTGTGACTAGTTTTGCTAGTAGTATTATTATTAGCTATAATAATATTTATTGAGTACTTTGTGTATATGATAAAGAAAGGCAACAATTTATGGATGGGGAACATGTAGCGGAGAGGCTGTAATTCACTCTGGTTTAATTTCATCTGTGTTTATTTATCTGCACATTGCCTTTGAGAGCAATTTCCTTTCCACTGTATATTTCCCTTATACCAGCACTGCTCAATAAGGTAGCCACATGTGACCATTTAATTTAGTTAAAATGAAGTAAATTTTTAAATGCTATTGCTTTATTACACTAGCTACATTGCAAATGCTCTGTAGTCATTGGCTACTGTAAGACAGCATAGATATAGAACATTTTCATAATTGTAGAAAGTTGGAGAAAAGTAGACCTGGTAAGAAAAGAGTTGATAAGTTAAAAAGAGAATTGATAAGTCATGAAGAATAGTGTTTTTTAAAGGATAGCAGAATAGGTTTAAAAAAAAAAAACCACCAACCCTCTCCCCTGTGTTGGTGTTCTTCCTTGGCCCTATGTTGGTCTTGGTCTCTCTCTCTTTCCAAGTTTTTCTCTTACCCTCCCTGATTCTTTTTCCCCACCCCATTTCTGGCCATACAATTACTGAAGTATAATTTAAAATGGTCTAATTGACTGGCGTGGTGGCTCACACCTGTAACCCCAGCACTTTGGGAGGCAGAGGTGAGAGGATTGCTTGAGGCCAGGAGTTCGAGACCAACCTGGGCAACTTGGCCTGACCTCGTCACTACAATAAATCAAAAATTAGCTGGCTATAGTGACGTGTGCCTGTAGTTCCAGCTACTTGGAAGGCTAAGGCAGGATTGCCTGAGCCTAACAGGTCAAGGCTGTGGTGGCCGTGATCATGCCACTGCACTCCATCCATCCTGGGTGACAGAGAGGGACTCTGACTCAAAAATATAAACATAGTTCCATCGCTGCGCATATTGAATAAAGTTTTGTGTTATCCCATTCTTAATTTTTAGTTAAGTTTCACTTTTTACTGTGACTTTTTAAAATTATGCAGTAATAGCCAAACTTGATTCCTTTTAACTTCTTTTATGACCCTTTATTATATCTTCCCCTTGTAGGTCAGTGACCCCAGGGGGGACGACGGGGGAGATTCTCTCTAGTTTTTGGAATAGTCTCTATAAAGAGACTAAACTAGGGCTTTCCATATGGTCTGCAAACTTTTTTGTCAGTTTGTGAGAACACAATGTCTGCGCCTTTGTTACTGTTAGGAATTTACCGAAGATATTTATCCAACAGGGTGTTTTCATCCCATTCATTTTGGAAAGTAGTTTAGGCTCCTTCCTCTCCTCTCCTTCCCTCCTCCCCAACATGAAAAGCACATGGGAGAAGAGGTACCTTGTCTGCAATTGTGATCAAAATGTCAGGAAGTCTATCCCAGATTGCTCATTTTAAAGTGAATTTAGAACTGTACAAAGGAAGCATGGCAAAATTACAATTAGCCCCACCTTTATTTATGCACCGTGAACCAGAACACACTACAAATTCGGTCCCCTCCAAAGTTTGAATAAAATCGTTACAAACAGGACTCCAAGGTTGGAAACAACCACAGTTTTCACTGCTATTTCTGGGTTCCATCCACTGTCAGTGCAGAAAAAAAACACTAACATTTTGGAAAAGCTGACATTTATTGGGCTCTTTCTATTTGTCAGGCACTTCATATACAATGTCTCATTCTAATTGAGAACCCTTTCAAACTCCTGCATTGTTTGCTTTCCCCCAAGTAATGGAAGTGGCTGAGGGCATGGCCCAACATGTAAGCACAGAAGTGTACTTGTACTGAATGTGGAGTAAGGGAGGCACCTGGGCTTCACATAGCGTGCTGTTGACTCTGCCAGCCAGCTGGTACCCATGGCGCATCAGCCTACAGTGGATTAGTAACACATGTAAATATCCAAAAGGTATTTAATTCTGTAAACTTAACTTTGTCTTACACTGGCTTTCTTTATGACTTTTCTGATATAGCTTCCAGTTTTCAAAAAAGGTCACCTACAAGGGACCACTTACTTTTTCTTACTTATCCCACCAAGATGTGGATTGGATTTCTTTCCTACTAAGGTTTTTTTTTAAAACTACTAACAATATTTAAAGTTTTAGACTGCTTTATAAAGCTGCTTTGCGTATTTTGAACTACAAATAACTCTAGCTTGGAGGTGGCTTACACCGCAAAATACTATTTGTGGGTTTATGTTCTGCATCTTTTTAAATCCATCATATATATAGTGTAAACTTGAGTTAAATAGCATTTCTCTCTAGGAGTTCAAATGCTTTTTCATTATGCAGGAATAAATTGTGCACCAAATTCTTTTTAGCCCTAGACATATGATTATTGAACAAAAATTTCCAATGAAACTAGTCAGACCTTTAAATGATAAATGTCTACTCTCAAATATTAAAAGTAAGTAAGTACTACACAACAAAACCTTTGGTAACTGTAAATGTATTTCCTTGTGGCCAGTTCACTACTGAGAACTTTATCCAAAATGTGCTATATGCCAAATACAGTTTAATCTTTGTTAAATGAATATATTTTAAAACCAAAAGAATAAAGCTCTAATGGCACTAACTTAACACTTGTAATGAATTTATGCTCAAAAATATGGCACTGATAGTTCTTGAAGAGATTATAATGTAAATTATGCATTCCCTTTATTAAACTCTTAGTGCCTAATATCTGGCCTATAATAAGCACTTAATAAATGTTAAATCCAAAGATTGAAAATTGATAAGTGCCTTATTCATTTAAAAAACAACTTTTGCAGAATTTATTATTTGTGTGTTTAGTGAAATTATTGCTTCTTTATTTCTGAGATTTCCATAGGAGTCTAAGGAAGAATCTAAGACTAACTTCCATTTGTTTTGGCAAGTGATTGGCAGAAGTGATTTCATTCTCCCTTTGTAGAGCTGAAGGTCACATTTCTATACTTATTATTTTAGGTAGCTATTGAATTTGTAGGAAACCAAGTATAACAATTTTCCTGTTATTTTGTTATGTCCTTAAATAAGGAGTTGTGAATCATCTGAAAGATATTTTCTTGTGAATTATTGATATAAAATATCAAGCATTTTATCATATCTATCAAATATATGAAAAAGATTTAAAGGATTATAGTAGCCTTAGTTTGCAGGAATGTAGAGTAACTAACACTCTTAAACATTGCTTTTAGGGTCAAAACTCATAATATTTATTATAGTTTTAAACCCCTTAAAATGTTCAATACCATTATAATTGTCACTTTATCCCTCTTCTTCCTTTTGTTCAGGAATTCAGAACTCTGTACCCCTGCCATTTGCCCTACCCCCAAGCACATGTGAATCAACCCAAATCCTGAAGTGCGTTCAAATCAGATCAATTATGTTAACCCCTTCCCCTTTACCAGTGTTTAAATCAGGAATGGGCCTAAGACCCAGTTCTGACTAAAGAGCTCCAAGAGAAGGTTACGGAAAGCTTTGGGAAAGTTCTTTCTTATTAGCATACATAATCAGTGTTCATTGCTGTCTTATTTATAATGTTTAAAAATAGGAAATACTAAAATGTGAAATAAATTGATGTATTCAAACAATAAGATTGTGCAGCTGTTAGAAATGATAATCTGGTTCTTTGGTGATGCAGTAGAATGTCCCAATAGATTGTTCTGTGAAAAAAGCAAGTTAAAAATAGTGTTATAATTTATTGTAGAGATGAGGTCTCGCCAAGTCGCTCGGGCTGGTAAAAAAAAATAGTGTTATAAATACTTTAAAAATATTCTAAATAACATTCTAAATGTACACTTTATAAATTATAAGTTTATATTTTATTAGAATACCAGAGTACTTCACAGAATCAACAGAAGAATTAAATAACCACACTTCAGGAAAGTGGAAACCAAGACTGCTTTGAGAACCTCAGATATGGATTCTGGAACTCTGGAAAGCCATAGACAGGTTCAGCCCTTGGAATCTACCACTTCATGAAAGCTGGATCCATTCTCTTTTACTGCTGGAAGAGTCTGCACTTGGCAGGGCAGTGGTGACTGACAGTCTAGTTTTGCCATCAAAAGAAAAGGGGGGATGCCCTTCTATTCACACTCCAGCTAGAAAAATGCCAGGAAGCCACTCTTTGGCACACCTTGAATTATATGCCAATCTTTTTTTTTTTTTTTTTATTGAGAGGACAGAAAAGCTCCCACCGTGGGAGGAGATCTGAAGGGGTCGCCATATATGCCAGTCTTTTAACCAAATCACTAAGACCAGGAAGAATCTAGTGCCGTTCCTCTTTGGCTCAGCTTGAGTCAGGTACATGCCTCTTGACCAACTATGGACACCAAGTAGGCAAGGCCACACACAATGACACCTCCCATTCTAATTATACCTCTAGAAGAGCAGAGGCAGAAGCAGAATCCAGGGGGGAGGGGCAGTTCTGTCCCAGAAGAAAGGAAGTGTGCTGGGCAGACACACACACATGCATGCACGCATACACACACACACACACACACACACACACACAGCAAAGGAAACACATTCCCTGCAGTGAGACTCAGGAACTGGAAGAACATTTTAAAATTCAACAGTAAATCTTGCTCTCTTCCCACATGTGGTAAGTTGAGAGGAGAATGTATTTTTTAGAAAGCTTCCTAGGAGTTTATTGTATGAATCCTAACCTAGAGAATTCCTCTCCAAAATGTATTACATGTATAACAAAAATAAATGTGTGTATGTGTGTGTAACTAGGCACCATAGGCCTGACTGTCCCAATAGGGAAATAAGAGAGCATGCCAAATCAAAATTTAAATAAATAGAAAGTAAGAGAATGTGGAGTTTCCCAAGCTTTCAGTTGACTGCGGTGGTTTTGTGTTCAACTGTCTTACTGTTAACATTTTTTCGTTTTGCCCTCTAGATTTATCTGCAAATCTACAAGCATTTGAATTATGTAAATAGATATCTGAACGAAAAACACTTTTTGCTCACATGATCTTAGAAGGAACTTAGATTCCTGCGTCGTATAAGGCAGCACTTTTTTTTAAATGCCCTTGGGGAGTTTGAATCACTATATAAAAGAGGTCTCCTAAGTGAGTATGCCAGGGATCAGGCACCTCTGATGTTAAAATAAAACATTAGCAAGAAAACTGCTGGGAGGAATGAGAGCATGCCCAGTATCACGACTCTGTTATTAGTCTTGGGAAGGCTGGAAAAAACTTGCATCTCAAAGCTCCAAAGTCTTTGCGCCGGTCCCTTTCTCTGTAAGCAAGTCACACGAACCACCCTTGTGCCCCGTGCCTCTCAATTGAAAGCTGTCCTTGGAAAGTTTCCCCAGCTTGATTGCTTATTGATAGAGCAGCTCTGGTTCCTAATTCCTTTAATACATCCTGTTCGAGCGCGTTTTATTACCGAATGTTACCCACGTTCTGATAACATGAGGACGCCGTGTCCTCCCCGGGTGAACTCACTCCCCGTCCCAGAACTATAGCGTGACTGCCCTCCCCGCCGGGGTTGTGAAAGTGGAAGCTGGGCGCCGCCCTCCAGCACCTGCGCCTCCCGACCGGGGAGGGCCGCCTGGAGCACGAAGTGCGTGCGACCGCGGCCGGGCCGGTCACGCAACCCCCGGCTGCCCGCCGCCTGCGTGCCGGCCCCACCCCCTCCGCCTGCTTTCGCCGCTTTCGTGCTCTCCCGGGCTTCCTGGCGAGCCCGGCGCCTGCCTCGCGTGCCGACCCGGCCACCTAATCCAGCGAGGAATCCCGGATCCCGCCCGGCCCCCGACGCCCTGCGCCGCCTTTAGCCAAGCAGGTGATGCCCTCATCTTAACGCCAAAAGTGTCCACCTCCACCTCGGGCAGCGGATCGAGGGAGAAGGAGAACGCGGGCGGGGGGTCGGCCTCGCCCCTCAGCCCCTCTCGGCCTCGTTCGCTCCCCTGGAGCCTGCTAGAAGTCCACCGGGGCTGACCGCTCCGTCGGGCGACGACAGCACCCAAGCTGCCTCGCGCCCCGTCCGGCTGGCGCGGGTAGGGCAGGGGGTCCTGGGGCGAGGAGACCCGGGACTGGGCTCCAGCGAGCGGCCCCCGCGGCGCCCCGATTGCCCGGAGCCCGGACCCCATCTTGCATGGACGCCTGGGGCTCACAGGAGGCGACTTTCGTTGCCGGGCGACCGACCCCGGCGACCGGCGCCGCCTCCAGGCTGCGCGCCGCGGGCAGTGAGGGGCAGGGCCCGCCCGGCGGGGATGGGCTAGTCTGTGTGGACGTCCGGGGGCGTCTCGTGCAGGAGAATGCCGGGCCGTGCTTGCCAGGAGGACGGGCTTCCTCCACCGCGGGCTCGGAAGCGCCGGCTGGCGCGTCTGCACGAAGGACCGGGGGTGGGCGCCGGCTGCCTGGGCCCCTCTCACGCTACGCCGCGTGCAGGCGACGGGAAGCGCGTGTCGTGACACCCGGCGATGAGATCAGTTTGAGCAACCACAGCGTGGGGCTGGAAGACGCAGCCGGTCACGCAGCCGCTGCCTCGGCCGGGAGCCCGCTCCGCCCGGGTGGCCGCAGCGGCCCCGCGCGGCTCCAGCAGGGGGAGCCGGGGGTGGGCCAGCCCCGGCCCGGCCGTCGCGGGCGGTGGGGGCGTCAGGACGATTCGGGGGGGGCGAGGGCGTGGGGAGCCGGAGTAGCAACCGTGCAAAATGCAACTTGCGCGGCGAGAAGGCTGGGTTGCGTGATCCGAGCGGCTTTCCAGTGGCACACTGCAAATCACCTCTGTAAATCAGTCCCCTACACTTTGCCCAGTAGGTAACTGTTTGAAAACCACCTTAACACGGAACTCAAAAGTCATTAAAATGTGCCTTCGCTTGGTTTCTATGACTTCGTTGAACAGGCAGTACTCACGGCTTGCATATGTGTGCATGAAATTTAATTTATACAGTCAAGTCTGGAAGCGTGGTTTGGCAAGAGGGATAATTGTGAATTCAGTAAGAGTCAGGGTACAAACAGATTACTTAAAAGGACAAGTGAACGTTAAAAAAAATTAGTTCATGACACGAGGAAGCTATTACATTTCGCTTTTCGTGGTCTCGAACATCTTGTACCAACTCAACAATAATACACAGCGGAAACGTCTAATTAGACACAGAAAAGGCAAGTATTTAAATGTTCGGGCAAACATCAAAAAAGACACATGAATAGCACCTATACCATAAGAGAGCAGTATATCTTTTCAGATTTTTGTACATCAGTCATTTCCTTCGTATTTATTTTGTATTTCAGTCATTTCCTTAGTATGTATGTGACTCACTGGTAGATATGCCTCACTGGTAGGTATAACAATTAGGATTAATCACATGTGCAAAAAAATCTCTGCTCTGAATTTTAAATTTTTATCAGATTTTTTAACAGATTGTAATATTCATATGATGCAAGTTCAGTAGGAAATAGTAACTTGAGCCTAAGTGCCTATCAAATTGCATCAAATTAGTATTTTGAATGAAGGAAGGAAGGAGCTAATGAATTAATGTGTAGGCAGTACTCTCCAGTGGTTCAAACTGTGAACTGGAGCGTCTTCTGTGAGTAGGGCCAGTCCTGCCACTGACTCATGTGACCCTGGGATGGTAGAAATAATGCTCACAGCAAACCTGCCTTACTGGAGGTGTGGGGGAGCCATTCCTTACTCACCCCAGGTGCTTTGAGATCCTTGGAGGAGGAGGATGTATTCAATTATCAAAACACCACAGTTATGACAACCCATACATAAAATTAGGAAAATATATGAAATAATGTTTAAATGCAGCACGGCCACCAAATTATTTTCATTTGTTCATAGTCTATTAAGTACTGAAATACGGTGCATCCTTACCTAAAATATTTGGCTTATAGAAACTTCAACCTCATCCGACCAATATTTCATGATGTGCAATGGAAGTTTTAAATAATCAGTACTACTATACTTAACTAATAATATGTAGTTGGTAATAATACGTGATTAGTCATATGTAATACTATAATAATATTATACTATTATTGATAGTATTATTATTAGAGACAGGGTCTTGCTTTGTTACCCAGGCTGGAGTACAATGGTGCTCTTCTGAGCTCAAGCGTTTCTCCTGCCTCAGCCTCTCGAGTAACTAGGACAACAGGTATGCATGCCTGGATAATTTTTGTATGTTTTGTAGGAACTGGGTCTATGTTGCCGAGGCTGGTCTGGAAATCCATGGCTCAAGCAATCTTCCCACCTTGGCCTCTCAAAGTGATGGGATACAGGAGTGAGCCACCACGCCCTGTCACTATTATAGTTAAGTGCTATTACAGTAGTATTTGTGATGATGACATTTTCTAAGAGAGCTGAGATGTCTAGCCTATGAGCCGCCTAGGAGAAAACTAATTTCTGGTGATTTTTCTTCACTTGTGTGGAATCTTGAAGGCGAGGGAGCTTCTTGTAATTTCCTGCTGCAAAATGACCGAAAGTATAGAGATTCAATCAACATATGAGAGGAGACCCCCCAAAATGGAATTTATTTATAAAAATATATGTATTCTACATGTTTAAACTTCAGTCACTTTTAAAGTACTTGCCATTTGATGCAATTACATCTATTGAGATTCTTTTTCCACTGCTCAGAACAGTTTTTGAACTCTTCAATTTTGATGCCTTTTAGTGCTTCTGCTGTTGTTTCACCTCTTCCATATGGGCAAAACGTTTCTTCTGAGGACTTTTTTCATCCAGGCAAACAAAAAAAAGTTGCTTAGGGCAAGATCAGGTGAATATGGAGGGTGAGGCATGGGGGTCATGCTGGTTTTGATCAAAAACTGCTGAACACTAATCATGGTGTGGACAGGTACACTTGTAAACCACCCATTATGAAATGAGCAAACACATTGAAAGAATCTCTACACAATGAATATTTGTATACCTAACCCTGAATTGTACCCCACAATTTTTTTTTTTTTTTCCGAGTTGGAGTCTCACTCTGTCACTCAGACTGGAGTGCAGTGGCCTCTCCCGGCCACCGCAGCCTCGACCTGCCGGGCTCCGCGATCCTTCTGCCTCAGCCTTCCAAGTAGGAGGAACTACAGGCGCGTACTACCACACCCGGCTAATTTTGGATTTATTGTAGAGATGAGGTCTCGCCAAGCTGCCCAGGCGGGTCTCGAACCCGCAGGCTCAGGCAATCCACTCACCTCAGCCTCCCAAAGCGCTGGGATTACAGGCTGAGCCACCAAGCCCAGCTCCCCACAATTTAAAAATAAAAATAAAAACAAAACAAAAAAAAAAGAATCTCCAAAAAAAATTCACTGAAGCTGAACGCAGCCTCTTACAACAATGCTAGCTGGTACACTCATAATGATAGGTTCCTAGAACACTAACCTAGCAGAGGAAGCCTTTACTACAAGGGACCCAACCTCCAAAAAATAATCCTGGGTTTTTTTGGGTCCCCCGTTCACACTAAGAGACCCACCGTGTGTCAAGCACCCTTCTAGATGCTGGAGATGAAGCAGAGAACAGACAAAACTAATTACTTAAACATTAAATGTTCTGGTCTCTATTTAAATGCAGATCACCTTGGAATAGTGATGCATACATCTTTGTGTAAAGTCCTTTCCTATTCTAAGCTTTTGGTAGAGGGCCCTTGAGAGGGAAAGGAAAAGTCACAACAGGAGCTCTCTGAAAAAAAGAAGTTGAGGATAAGTAGGCCGTTTTAACTGGAATCAGAAGGCAAATATTATAAATCATTTTAGTGATTAAATCTGACACTTTGTGCAGAAAACAGATCAATTCATTTGTAGGGATCCAAAGTTGATTGGAAAGGGGCAAGAGGGAATTTTTGGAGTGATTTTGCATCATGATCGACGGTGGTTCTACCTCTTGATTATGGCATGACCATGTATTTGTCAAGTCTCATACTTCCAGCCTGGGCAACATAGTGAGACCTCATCTCAACAGCAACAACAAAAATAAATAAATAAATAAATAAATTAGCTGGGCATGATGGTGTGTACCTGTAGTCTCAGCTGCTCCAGAGACTGAGGAAGGTGGGTCACTTCAGCTCAGGAGTTCAAGGTTACAGTGAGCCATGATCGTACCACTACACTCCAGTCTGAGATGCTGTCTCTCTCTCTCTCTTCAATAAACATGACTTTGCCAAGTACAGTGACTCACATCCCAGCACTTTGAGAGGCTGAGGCAGGAGGATTGCTTGAAACCAGCCCACACAACATAGCGAGACAGTGTCTCTACGAAAAATCCAAAAAAAGTAGCCAAGTGTAGTGGCACACACCTGTGGTCCCAGCTACTCAGGAGCTGAGGTGGAAGGATTGCCTGAGCCCAGGAGGTTGAGGCTACTGTGAGCGGTGATCATGCTACTGCACTCCAGGCTGGACAACATAGTGAGACCCAACTGAAAAAAAAAAGACTTTAAAAGAAAGAAAGCAGATACCCGTTATTTATGTCTCTCCTATTTAGAAAAGCATAGACAAAAGCACACAAATGCTCTGCTTTCCATTATTCTCCCTGTCAAAGTTGTCCTCATGTTTCTTAATTCCCTCTGCCATCACTTTAAGGCTATGCGTGCCATTTTCGCCAGGGTCCTATATGCTTATATGCAGAACAGTGCCAGTGGAGCAGACACTCTAGACCTAACTTCACCTGCCAAGACATGAGCTTTGTATCCATCTGAGGAAAGGGCTTCTGTCTTTTTCAAATTCAAAGGCATCATGGGGCCACAGTTCTGTTTGTTCTTCGGAATTCTCTGGCATCTAGCTCCCATCTGCCCACTGGCATGCATTTCCTGTTATATATAATAACATTGCTCTGCTATGAGTCGCAAGACCAGGAACATCTAGCCAAGGCTAAAGGAGAAGTGAACCAACCCCTATCAGCTTCCAAGATGTCAAATTAGTATCTCGATCCATGAAGACTGGCAAGGCATGATGATGCTCTGTAAAATGTTCTGCAGCAAAAAGAAAGCACTGATGGAGCAACAAAATGTATTTTCAGTGTTAACAAACTGGAAGGACCCTCAGCTCACAACAGGTTGCCTCAGTCTCACATTGCAATTGGCAAACATGATGCAGTCAGACAGCATGGCTCAACCTTTTGGCAGAACTCATTTGTAGGATTTGATGTCAGATGATTTGATAAGGGTATATGTCCTGCTGAACCCTGGGGATGGCCTTGGGATGAAAGAGCTATCCTTTCCTGGTTGCTAACTTCTCTGTGGTCTGTTGACATTACGTCATGTTGCAAACAATGAGTGGTAGAGACTGGAGACTGCCGTGTCAGGATGTAGTGACCTGATTAGTCCAAACTCCTGCAGGGGAGACGTGCGACTAGATGAGCCCCAACAGGACCTGCAGAACTGTGGGGTTTTGAAATCCTGGGTGGATGGGCCACACCCTGCATACACCTTAAATCTCCTGGCACTTTGAAGGTACAATTATTGCTCAACAACTCTGGGGACAGAGTTACTAGATCTTTGTATGATTTGATTATCATAAAATGAGAGTTGAAGTGTAACCTATTAAAATGTGCTAGTGTGTGCATGACATAAATATATGAAACAAACTTGGAATTAATGTCATATAAGAGCATAAAAATGATCCAACTGGATTAACACCTTTTAAAATATAATTTCTTTTTAAGAATAGTTAAGCAGTTTATTTTGTAACTTAACATGTAGGCCTAAAGTAAATGAAACCTATGAAGGAATCTTATTACTTTTTTTTTTTTTTTGAGTTGGAGTCTCACTCTGTCGCCCAGACTGGAGTGCAGTGGCATGCTCATGGCCACCACAGCCTCGACCTGCTGGCCTCCAGAGATCCGCCTCAGCCTTCCACGTAGCTTGAACCGTCTCAGCCTTCCAAGTAGCTGGAACTGCAGGCGCGCACTACCATGCCTGGCTAATTTTTTGATTTATTGTAGAGATGAGGTCTCGCCAAGTTGCCCAGGCGGGTCTCGAACCCGCAGGCTCAGGCAATCCACTCACCTCAGCCTCCGGCAATCCACTCACCTCAGCCTCCCAAGGTGCGGGATTACAGGCTGAGCCACCGAGCCCGGCTGGAATCTTATTACTTTGCCCTTCACAGTTTATCATTTCACTTGTCAAATAAAAATTCCAATGGTATTTTCAAAATTAATTGATGATTATTTACAAAAGCCTTTTGAGAGTGTTGCTTTCAATTTTATGTGGTTTCAAAGTGGGAAACAGATTTAAAGGTTAAGTAAAATATTCCCTATATCTACCAAAAATAAGAGAACTAAAGTAATTGTGGAACTGTACACATAGAAGACACATGGTAAATATAGTTTATTTACTCTATCATAAATACAGAATAACAAACTCTAAACTGATGAATATAATTCCCAACCTTGAGACAATAAATATAGCATGCAATAGATTGTACCATGTTTAAGGACAGAGACTGCTGCTTGTTGATGTTTGTGTTGCTAGTACCACCCAATAAGTGATGATGGTTGAATGAATCAATTAATGAATGAGTTTGAGAGAAAACCCATCAGACCTAACCTCCCACTCTAATCCCTGGGCCCTCCCTGCTTCTCTCTTGCTAAATGCCTTCCCAGATTATTGATGCCTTACATGAGCAATAAGGAAAAAGGAAGCAATCCAGATGGGAGCCTAGCTGTGGTCAGATGTCTCTGAAATGAACAAAGTATTTGCAGATGTTTCAACAAGTGGAGGGGTTGGGCTGAGTCTGGGCCACCGGAAACAACTTCCACACCTTGGGGGCAACTACAATAAAGGTATCATCACTCACCAGCACAGGATTCTGTTGGAAACTTGAAAAAACACTCAGGGTTGGAATGCTATATGAATCCAGACTTGCCTCAGGAATGCCACAAGTGATCAGAACTGAGTATGGAAATGAATGTGATTTGTAAAAATAGCAATAAGGATCATGGTTATCTGGGAATCAAATCTTTTAATCACTTTAGGCAGAACTAATGAAACTAGAAGAAACTGTCATTGATTTTGAGAGTCTCCTTCTAAATTAGTTGGCCTTTGGCTTTTGGAGAGCAAAGTTCAAATTCCAGTTCCTGTCTGACAGACAGATAAGTCAAATACAAAGTAGATGGTCTTTTAGACTTCAAATTGAAACGGCAACATAAAGGCGATCTGAGTCTGGAAGAACCTTTGTGTTCAGAGTTGCTAAATGCAGTATTTTTCATTGTGCCTTTTGAGGCTGTTCATTTGAGATTTATGATATTTGCTTTTGTTGGCAAATCTGTTCAAATATAAATAAAATTTTCATGTCTTCTAATGAAAAAGTTCGAAATTCTACTATGTTTTGTGCATGCCCTCTTCTGAAGCCTGTTAACTTTCTAGCTGCATGGGGGACGTGGGGAACCCATGATTATAGTAGCCAATTAATTAACTAATAATAAGGTATAAAAGCATCTTAAAAAGTACTCTGAACTAGGCTAGGCAATTTACTAACTTTGGCCCTGGTTATATTACCATCTGAGCCTATTTTCTCATCTCTGGTCTGGTGACAGTTGGAGAATGGTTTTATTTTTGCTTCAGTGAGCAAGAAGGAGGTTATTTTTCAAAACAATTATCTGAATGTTTGGCAACTTGAATTTTTCCCTAAAAACCCTAATCTTTTAAAGTGAAAAGATCTTATCGTAGCATACCTATGGAAACTTTACTCATAGAGACATGAGTTTTATCATCTGTAAAAGGAGGTTTTTTAAAAAACAAATGATAAGAAATGGAATAAAATACTAACACAGTTACTAAAATTGACCAGTATGGGGGGTGGGAGGGGAGAGTAGAGGAAAATTAATTAACTCTAACATTATTGGAGAGTTATATATATGTTGCTATTTCTAAGTAAATTGCCCTTTCTAAATATCGAAATTCAATATACAAAGGCCAAATGCCAATGCTGGCAGCAAATCCTTTTGTCTTTTTTTATAACCAGAAAAACCACAGAGGTAGATCAGACTTACTGAATCTCCCTATTATAGGATTAGATCATTAGAGCAAGGGAGAAACCAAAATGTCATCAAGATCAAATTCCTCATTTTATGGATGAAGAAACAAATTCAGAGAGGGTAATTACTTTATTCAAAAAACTCTTATTATTATTATTATTATTGCAGGTACTATGCAAGGTCCTATGTATCGGTCAGGATTCAGCCGTGAACAAGACAGATGTGGTCTCTTGCCCTGAATCACACAGTGAATGGAGGAGTTGGAACCAGAAATGAGTCTCCAGATTTCTAATTAAAAGACTTCCATTAATCAGGTGCTGACTGTATACCAGGCCCTAAGTGTTTCACCTACGTTAAGTCATATGTTCTTCACTAACTTCTAGTACAGAGAAACATGTCTTCCCACTCCCGCTGTCTCCTTCCACGTGTAGGGAGTTCCATTACCCTGATAATCCTGGCTCCCCTCTGCTGCCTCTTTTGCTCTGCCCAGGAGGAGGGTGACTTATCTGAGTCTGGAAAGAGTAACAGAGCATGAGTAACCCAGCTTCTTCCTTGCTTTTTGGGGAGGGACTGAGCTGTCTGAAGGGAACATTTGTTCAGCTTTGCTCTTCCAAGTCCTGAGGAGAACAGGGGCTTTTCAAATCTTGTGATTGGGTAGACAAGTCTCATACTAGGGTTTAATTAGGAAGCCCACTTTCCCACAGATATCAGTTTTCTCATCAATAGAATCTCTGTGCATATGTGAGCAAGAGAGAAACGTTTCTTCAAAATAAAGGTAAATAAGCAACTCTGTACCATCATATTTGAACCACCTAAAACCTGCTGAATTCTATCCAGTGTGCATGACTGGGCCTCACATTCTGCCCCCACCTGCCATAGCACCCAAGAAATAGTGTCTTCAAATAATGTGAACATAACCTTCTAAACAGTTTTGGCCCAATTTCTGTAACTTCTAAAATGGTGAAGTTCAGCCATCGGGCTTTTTGGGAGACAAAGTGGTGTAATGAAAAGAACATGAGATTTACAGAACAAGTAAACCTAGATTTGAGTCTATTCTGAATACATCCTGTAATCTTGAACCTCAGTTTTTTTCCCTCTAAATAATAACACATATTGCCTTACTGAGCCCCCGTGGTTGTTTAAGGCCCAAAGAGATTAATGCATCTGTAAGCCATAAAGAATTATAAAAACGTAAGTTGTTTTACAGGTATAAAGGGCAATCCCAGAATCATAGTTCTCATTTTTACTATAGATTTTAAGCTAGAGTTTATACACAGGTGGTTGAAGAGTTAGGTGATTGATAGTGGCCTGGATGGTAATTATTTAAAGGCTGAGAATCACTCTACCAACGAAGCTCTTCCCTCTTCTAGTCAACAGCACTCAATTTAATTTTTTTTTTAAAAGCTTCTCTTCCATTGCTGACCACCTCTGAGTTTTGAGCAAGTTTGTAAAATCCTTTCCCACTAGCAAGAAGCAGTAGTGAACTCAAGAATTGGAGTAGAGTTGGAGAAAGATGAAAGAAAAGTTGAAGGCACGATATAGGCAGAAAAGTCTAGGCTATAAATTTCAACCAAAAGTAAACTGAGGAAGGAGAAGAAGGTAGACAGGAGCAAATGAACATGTTTTCAAAGTGGCGCCTTTTCCACCAGGGCTTTATCCCTCTAGTGAATCTATTGCATCTCAACCTGAGACTGAGGAGAAATGGATTCCAACCCTGCCTCTGCAATCATCCAGCTGTGTGACCTTGGGTACATGTAACTTTGCCTCTGGGTCTCAGTCTCCTTATCTATAAAATGAAATCTTTGGACAAATTTCTCTAAAACCATTTCTACAATAAATATTCTATAGTTCTAGCAAAGATTCCCATGATATTTCTCTCTTCTTTAAATATTTAAGCCTTATCTTCCCCCAAGGGGGGTTATTATCTTAGAAATGTCCTGGCCAGGTGTGGTGGCTCAAGCCTGTAATCCCAGTACTTTGGGAGGTCAAGGTGAGAGGATTGCCTGAGCCCAGAGGTTCGAGATCAACCTGGGCAACTTGACGAGACCTTGTCTCTACAATAAATTAAAAAATTAGCCATATGGGGTGGCATGTGCCTGTAGTTCCAGCTGCTTGGAAGGCTGAGGCAGAAGGATCGCCTGAGCCCAGCAGGTCGACACTGGGGTGGCCATGAGTGTGCCACTGTACTCCAGTCTGGACGACAGAGTGAGAGTCTGACTCAAAAAATAGAAATGTCTTAAGATTCTGACATGTTCATAGTTCAGTCAAAAAACAGTTG
Organism: Tarsius wallacei; assembly: GCA_963574415.1. Lineage (NCBI taxonomy): Eukaryota > Metazoa > Chordata > Mammalia > Primates > Tarsiidae > Tarsius > Tarsius wallacei. The sequence goes on along the minus strand of CAUYQG010215608.1, from coordinate 13,633 downwards.
AGGAGCCGGGTGTGGTGGCTCAACCTGTCATTCCAGCACTTTGGGAGGCTGAGGCGAGAGAATTACCTGAGCCCAGGGATTCGAGACCAAGCTGGGCAACTTGGTGAGACCTCATCTCTACAATAAATCACAAAAATTAGCCGGGTGTGGTGGCATGCATCTGTAGTTTCAGCTACTTGGAAGACTGAGGCGGAAGGACTACCTGAACCCAGCAGATCGAGGCTGCAGTGGCCGTGAGTGTGCCACTACACTCCAGCCTGGGTGACAGAATGAGACTCCAACTCAAAAAAAAAAAAGGTTGAGGCCTCCAAATCATCCTTGAAACACTAAAGAATACACACCAGCACTTAAAGCAGGTCATCAGCCTAAATGCATACAGGCTTCTTGACAATTGCTTTAAGTCAATAAGGAAGCGAGTGAATAAAATATGCATAACTGTTGTTAAATCCTCAAAACAATACATTATTCTCCTAAGTGAGGAGGACAGATTATCCATGTTTTAGTGTGTGGTGATACTTCTGTTCACTGCATAAGTAGGCTTAAACAAAAGGAATAACAGAAAGAGGCCAACCACATATTTTAGAGTTCTTGGAGTGGGATTTTATTTCATAAGCACCAAAGCAATCCAATAGTTTATGAAACTACATAGAGGATGTGGGTGTGCCTTTGATTCCAACAGATTCCCATGATGATGCTGAATCAGTGGTCCCCCTCTCCAAATTGTTTTGTTTTTAATGGCTTTTTACACTTAATATATCTTGAAGCTCATTCCCTTTAGTACATTTATTTTTTAAATTGTATAGACATACCATAATTTAATCAGTCCCCTATTGACCAACATTTAGGGATTTTTTGGCCAATACTTTGCTAGTAAAACATTACTGAAGTGAGTACCTTCTACATACATCATTTAACAAGTGTGCAAGCATACCTGTAGGATACATTTCCAGACTTGGAATGACTTGGTCAAATGTGTGTACATTTGCCCTTTTGGCAGACATTGCTAAAGATCTGTATATTGCCGTTTCCCCTCCCCATTCCCTGGCAGTTGAGAATTGTTGCACTGTTGACAGATGTTACAATGGGAGTGTGTTCTACATGTGAACAGTGTAGAGGCAGAACAATTAGAATTGCTGTCCCCTTATCCTGACTTCTTTTAGTCAGTAATTTTGATTCATCAGAGAGAGCTTCTGTTTGATCAGACTTGCCACGTCAAACCCAGCCTCCTCCAGGTCTCGCAGTGTCCCTAGCCCAGGGTTATTACCAACTTTAGGTCACATGCTCAACTAGAATCCAGTCTGGTGGCTCAAGGTCACCAAAAGCCTAGGGTTCTTGACAGAATAGGGTCTCTTTGGAAAGATCCTTGGACAGGAAAATACTCGAATTATCATATCTATGAAGGCAAATATAATTCCATCTTTCCCAGGATAGTCCTCTTTATGTGTGTGGTGTAATTACTAATAGCACTCCCTTTCACACTCAGAAGTGTCCAGTTTAGGCTATAACTTATGAACATTGCACAAAGTGGGCCAATTCATACTGTTTAAGGAGCCCTGGAGATTTGTAAAGGTGCTCAGGGAGAGACTTTCAGAGGGAAAGGGAGAAGCCCAGCATGTGGGATGGGGCCCATTGCTAGCATCTGATATGACTAAAAGGAGGTTAAGCTTATAACACATGGACATATTTCTACCTAATAGGAGTGAGATGGTTCTTAAACTTTTAAATCAGATTTATTTGTCTGTTTTCCACTGATATATACGTGCTATTGGACATTTTTTCCACCAAAATAGATCATTGAAAATCTACTGAGGCAGTAATCCCTTGACCTCAGCAGATATAATATCCACACTTACCACACATTTGACAGTTTATATGGGCCAGGCCTTGAACTAATGGAACACTCATGGCTTTTAGCAAGAGCTTCCCTGTAGCACTTTCACACCACGCAGTCAGACTGTGGAGTCTGGTCTAGGTGAGAGAATGGGCAAGCATGACATTATGTGTTCAGTTCAAAGATGCTTTGATTTGCGTACTTCCAAAGCCACATGAAAGCAGTGCAAGGGGTAGACACATGAGGTAAGGCGGATCCAGCTGTCCATTACCTTCTTTGTTTTCCACAAAGACACTGTAAATTGGGTGGTCTTGGCAGCCTGAAGAGCATGAATTGTCTGGGAGGTCAGGGGAGCCCAGAACTGTGCTCCAGCCACATTTAGCAACCAGAAACAACTTACGCTGTTATATAAGACAAAAATATAGTTACTCAGCAAGCTGTTTCACTCAGGCTAATATCTAGATTCCAACGACTGGGTGTAGTGTTTATGTAGTGGCTTATGCCAGCACTTTGGGAGCCTGAGAAGGGAGGACTGCTTGAGACCAGGAGTTCAGGACCAAGGTCAGATTTCAAACTTTGAAATACTAGCTGTGCCCAGCTATGCACAGTCTCTTCTTATCTACACATGGGCAGCAGGGTATAAGAGTTTTCCACGTATTTTGCAGGTAGGCCTAACCTTGGTCTACCACAAACATATTTAGCCTTTAAGTTCTCAAATTCTTGGCCTTCTTCTGAATTAACACAGGCTAAAGGACATCTGTGTTGACTCTGATCATCTAACTGCACGGGCCAGGCTTTCTATTTTGCTAATCACTCTGCCTCATCTCCTGCTGATTACTCCTGATTGCAAAAGCCCAGCTCTTCAATTGCTGCCTGATTCTCTTTGTCCTTCAGAACTATTCCTTCTGTGAAACAATTCATCCCTTACACACATGCAACTCTCATTTTCTCTTCATTTAAAATGTTTGTTCTCTCCTATTTTATTTCCACCATACATGTGCATACTCTTACTAACTCTTAGAACAGTCTCAAGCCTTTGTACTTTCTGGACACAAAGGAGTCAAGAATATTCATAAAGTGTCCCCAAATCTATGTATGACCATAGCAAACGAGGCCAATGATTAAAATGATCACCAACAATTGGTAATGTCATTAGCCTATGCTGAGCAGTTTCCTCTGCAGCATAATTTTATTGATATCTGTGGAAGTACATTGGGTTAAGTTACTTAAAAAGAGAGAAACTTCTTTTCTTCTCTCTCCCTGTTTCATTTCTTTCTTCCATTTCTCTATCTCTCAACCAAAGATGGCTTCAAATCAATTGTAGAGTTTAAAGAAACTAATAATATCTTGAATGACAGAGGGGGAAAAATGAGTAGAATGGGACAGAACTGATCTGCTACTAACATGAATTAGGAATTAATATAAATGAGAAAACAATTTTTGTTTTAAACCACAAAACTGTCAAGGCCACTTGTTATTGCAGCATAAATTAGCTTGACCTGACTGATACAGCTATTAGTTCCAGAAAGCAAAGGGAAAGCAGCAATAGGGATGTTTGGAAGCAGAAAAAGATGCTTAAGAAGATGAGGACATAATGAGATGGGAGATTTAGGTGCCAATCAAACATCAAGAAAGCCTCCAAAGGAAAAAATACAGACTCTGACAGGAAGATTTAGCACTGGAGGATACAAATGGGACAAACCTGCACCTTAACATTCCCTTCAGGAAAAAGGAGGGTAGTGTTATAGACTAAACGTGTCCCCCCAAATTCATATGTTGAAACCCTACTCCCCAGTGTGATAGTATCAAGAGGTGGGCCCTTGGGAATTAATTAAGATTAGATGAGATCATGATGGCAGAGCTCTCATGAATGGGATTAATGCTTTTATTTTATTTTATTTTTTTTTGAGTTGGAGTCTCACTCCGTCGCCCAGACTGGAGTGCAGTGGCCGCTCCCGGCCACCACAGCCTCCACCTGCTGGGCTCTGGCGATCCTTCCGCCTCAGCCTTCCAAGTAGCTGGAACTACAGGCGCGCGCTACCACACCCAGCTAGTTTTTTGATTTATTGTAGAGATGAGGTCTCGCCAAGTTGCCCAGGCGGGTCTTGAGCCCACGGGCTCAGGCAATCTACTCACCTCGGCCTCCCAAAGCGCGGGATTACAGGCTGAGCCACCGAGCCCGGCCAGATTAATGCTTTTATAAGAGTCAGGAGCATGCCCTGTAGTCCTGGCTACTTGGAAGGCTGAGGTGGAAGGATCGCTGGGGCCCAGCAGGTTGGTGCTGAGCTGACCGTGAGAGTGCCACTGCACTCCAGCTTTTTTTTTTTACTCCAACTCAAAAAAAAAAAAAAGAGTAATGAGAGAGCTTGCTACTCTCTGCCTATGAGGACATAATGAAAACAATGAGAAGTTAGCAGTCTACAACCTAGAAGCGTAAACTCACCAGAACCTGACCATATTGGCACTCTGGTCTTAGAATTTCAGCCTCCAAAACTGTAAGAAATACAATTCTGTTGTTCATAAGCTACCCGTCTATGGCATTTTTGTCATGAGAAGCCCAAACAGACTAAGACAGGGAGAAAAATGACACAACTCATAATAAATTAAAGAGCAAAAGTATGGCATTCTTGGTTGTCAGTGAAGTCGAAATGAAACAGCCTTTTGGAGCCAGGACTAAGAGAAACTCCAATCCTTTTCTTTCCTCTGGACCAAGTTTGACTTCAATTATGGTATGAAATGCTTAAGGTAGACTGCACAAATCTCCACAAGGAAGGGTGACATTTTAGATGCAACATGGAAGTTGTAATAATTCGTGTCAGACTATTGCCTGAACCAAAATCCTGTGGTTAAATGCATTTTGTGGAGGATGCAGAGGTTCCAGCTAGGAAGGCTGAGCCCTAGGTGGGCGTACAACACAGTGAAAAGTGCTTTTTAGGGCAGTTTTCTACTTTTTAATGTTCTTTATGTCAATTGTTTCTGATCTAATTAATGTTGGAAACCAGGAATTTTCTCTCTAGGGCAGAGAGGTTGTATGTAGAAATGGATTTCCCCCCACAGTTTAAGAATATTATGTTCATTCTTAATATTGTGCCAATATAGATAACTCCTGCCTGTGACAGTTACAAATGATAAGGTCAGTTATACTTACTTCCTAGGTCTTAGGATGCATTAAGGCAGTGATTCTGGAAGTGTGGTCCTTGGAGCATCAACATCACCTGGAAATTTGGGCCTCATCCAATACTACTGAATTTAAAATTGTGGGTGTGAAACCCAGCAATCTGTGTTTTAACAAGCCCTCTAGGGGATTCTGACACACACTTAGGTTTGAGAATGACTGCATTAGGGTCAGTCTTAATAGTCCTAGGCTGACTTAATAGGCTAAGACTGGAATCAGCTCCATACCCTCCTTTTAGCCTATTAAGCCATCTATTAAATAATCATCCCCTCCAGGTTGCCAGCCAGGCCTCACTGTCTTCCTAGTACATCTCAAAATGGCAGAGGCAATGGAAGGGGCTCAGTTTTTCCTACAGTGCTGAATTGACCACCTTAGCCAGCTCCTCTTGGGCCAGTCCAGCTCAGGTCTCTGTCAGCTTTGTGAGTCTTAGACAGTGTAACCTTTGCTGCTGTCCTGTTTCCATCCACATAATCTCCTCATAAGACTGTAAGAGGCCTCTGATGAAATCAACCCTGTGAGGTTGCTGTTATCTCCATTTTACATATAAGAAAACTGAGACAGAGAGAATCCAATAACATATCACAATCACAAAGTTGGTAAGTGATAGAGTTGGGATTTAAATCTAGTTAAGTCTAACTTGAGAATCTATGGGAAATTGTTTGGAACATTCCCAGATGTACTCTGTGAAAATGCTGCTCTGAGAAGTACCGTATACATTGAGTTGACAGCAAGTGTCAAAAATATCCTGTAGGATCAACCTACTGTTTTCCGTCATTTTGTTTTCCAAATGTGGTAGTTGACCCAAACATTAATAAGTGAAGGTACAAATCTAATTTCAAGGGAGATATACTTTTATTTCTCTCAAACTATTTGCTTTTTAACTACTCTTCAAACCTAGGGGCAAGATGCCAGCCTTCCCTGAACTCTAAGCTCTACTCTACACAGCTCCCTGGGATATCGAATAGGCCTCTCACACTGTTCAAACAGAACTGCTCATTCATCACCCCTGACCTGTTCTTCTCTTGGTCTTCCCTGTCTCAGTAAACACATCACAGTAGTCAAGTCAAAGCCCTAATCGTCTTGTCTGTATTCCTTCCTTTTCTCTTTCTCCTATATCTATATCACTGCATTAGGGTCAGCAAGCCCTAGCAGTTCTCCTTCCAAAATATATTCTAAATCCCGACATTTTTTCCATTTCTACTGCTATCATCTAGTCCAAGCCACCATTCATCTCCCAACTAGTCTTCCCATATTTACCATTCCACCTCCTAAAATCCATTTTCCACACATATCCTGAGTGAGCTTTTAAAAATATACATTGGCTTATGTCTCTCTTCTCTTTAAATTGCCCAGGGGTTCTACCCACCACCATTACATTTGGAATAAAACACACATTCCTTCCCATGACTCACAAAGGCCTCACAGGATCCAGCCCCTGCCTATTCCCTGATCTCACCCCACTTACCCTTGCTCACCTCTTTTTAGCCACTCTGGCCTTCTGTTCTTCAAGCAAAACAGGCTCGTTGCTACCTCAAGGTAACAATGCTGCTCCCTCTGCCTGCCAATGTCTTTTTGGGGATCTTTGGCTGATGGTTCAAGTAATCACCTTTAGTTCTCTGAGCAAATGTCATTTCCTAAGAAAAACTTTCCTTTGTCCCCTGTTTAAAGTAGTGCATTCCAGCCAGGCTCGGTGGCTCAGCCTGTAATCCCGCACCTTGGGAGGCCGAGGTGAGTGGATTGCCTGAGCCCGCGGGTTCGAGACCCACCTGGGCAACTTGGCGAGACCCCATCTCTACAATAAATCAAAAAACTAGCCGGGTGTGGTAGCGCGTGTCTGTAATTCCAGCTACTAGGAAGGCTGAGGCGGAAGGATCGCCGGAGCCCAGCAGGTCGAGGCTGCGGTGGCCGGGAGCAGCCACTGCACTCCAGTCTGGGCGACGGAGTGAGACTCCAACTCAAAATAAAATAAAATAAAATAAAAACAAAGTAGTGTATTCCCATCCTAGAATAGTACCCATTTATTACTTTCATATGAAGGGGACCAAAGCATGCCACCCCCAAATATGCTGCTTTGACATATTGATTATTTGAGCTGAAGGCGATTGAGAAACAGCTGATGCAGAAAAGGTTTCCTGCCCTCCTTCTTTTTACCTGAAAGCAGGGCATAAGACTCCTGTGAGAAAGGTTTCCTCCTCCAAGAGGAAGAAAACATTCTTGTCATTAGAAATGGAGAGTTGACACTGAGATGAGTCTGCACAAACCTTACAACGTAACCTTTAAATGCTATTAGTTTCACCCATATATTCCCTACTCATGTTCTCACAGTCTACCACCCGTGGAAGTCAAAACCCCTTTCCTTTGTCTAGTCACTTCTCTATAACTTATTTCCCTTTGTTAAAATGGCATATAAGTCGCTGAGTCTAACTGCTTCTTTGGGGATTTCACTTCATTCCTGTGAAGGCTTCCATGCCATGTCAAACTACTGACATTGAATAAAATTTGTATGGTTTTTTCCAGTTAATTTGTCTTTTGTCAGCTTAATTTGCAGATTTCAGGTACAGAAACTAAGGGGATAGAGGAAACACTTTTTCTCCCTTATGATAGCACTTATCTATCAGAATTTATATTGCTTATTCTTTTACTTAGTGTTTTGTTTAATGTCCTTCCCATGAAAATGTAAGCTTAATGAAGGTAAGAGGATTATTTGTCACCACCATCTCTACAGGCCCGGCCTATAGCAGGTGCTCAATACATATTTACTGAATGATTGAATCTGTAAAAGGTGATGTGATTTAAGCCCCAAGAAGCTGGGTAGAGTGACTCACGCTCATAATCCCAATGACTCAGGAGGCTGAGGCAGGAGGAGCACTCGAGGCCAAAGTTTGAGACCAGCCTGGGAAACACAGGAAGACCTCATCTCTAGAAAAGAAATTGTTTTAATTATCCAGATGTAGTGGTGCCTGTCTGTAGTCCCAGCTACTCAGAAAACTGAGGTGGAATGATCCCTTAAGCCCAGAAGTTCAAGCCTGCAGTGAGCCGTGATCATACCACTGCACTCCAGCCTGGGTGACACAAAGAGACAGTCTTAAAAAAAGAGAGAGAGAGAGAGAGAGAGACAGAGAGACAGAGAGATTGAGAGATCTGAGAGAGAGAATGTCAACAGAAAAACTCCACTTACTGCTATTAATATAATCACTCATTTTAGGTCCCAAACACAAGCCAAGGTGCCTCATTATCTGAGCATTTACTAAATGCAATTGATCTTCAGAATGAATTACTCTTCTTATTTAAAGAAAAAGAAGGCAACTGTGAAGATCTGAAGGAAGGCAAAGTGAACTACCAGAAAAAGGCATTGTGAATAGCACACAGCAAGAGGTCTAAAAGTAGAACAAATATCAAAGAAATAAATTCAAAGAATAAAACTCTGATTTTAAAAAGCAATTTTAACATAGATTCCTCGGAGAAAAGGGAAGGGGGAGGAGTCTAAGAAAGAGAGAGAGAGAAGACAGAGAGAAATTAGTCAAACATTCTGCTCAGTGGTGGATTCAAATTAAATCTTCCATCAAATAGCATATATTCCTATATTTGATGAGGAGAAGAGTAATCAAAAACATATTTTATTATATACAAATAAAAAGAAAGCAACTTTGAAGCAGTGGCATTTGCCAAGTTGACAATGATAACAGCCCTTCAATAATGGTGGGTTTGCTCAGTTCCATCACAGCCTCTTATGACCCATAATGGCCTCGTCAAGCTTCACGTGCTATGTGGCACATCCCACAAAAAGCCTATGTGCTGCTATTAGGGTAAAAAATTAAAATAAATAAAAATATAGAGCTTGCATAATACTACAGTGATACTTCTCCCTTGCAATCAGCAGTTTATTAGCCAAAAAGTATCTATAAAGTATAGGAAAATACCAAAGCAGAAAACCAAATGATGCTTTTTATGAGAACACAAAATTAAAAATTAGAAGTTAAACAGGTATTACACACTGGTATACAACAGAAGAGCTTTATAAAGTGACCCATAATTATATAGATTGCTTAAATAATCATAATTTTTGACCATTTCTATTTCAAGCTAATATTATAGGAAATACACTTTGTTTTGGGGGGGGTTTTTTTGAGTCAGGGTCTCACCCTGTTACCCAGGCTGGAGTGCAGTGGCACGATCACGGTTCACTGCAGCCCTGACCGTCCAGGCTCAGACGATCCTTTCGCCTCAACCTCCCAAGTAGCTGAGACTATAAGCATGTGCCCCCATCCCACAGCTGATGAGTTTTTTGATTTTTTGTAGAGATGAGGTCTTGCTATGTTGCCCAGACTGGTCTTGAACTCCTGGGCTCAAGCAGTCCTCCCATCTCGGCCTCCTGAAGTGCTGGGATTACAAGCGTGAGCCACATGCCTGGCCAGGAAATATATTTTTGTGATTCTTTTTAAAAACTAGTTTTTTTAAAAAAGAAAAATTATAAAGAAAATTATAAATGGAAAATTGTATAAAAATAAATTTGATGAGAAGCACTCCCCATGTCAAAATAGGCCTGTGGTTTTAAAAAGAAATGAAGAGATTGTTAATTGCATCATCTTTCTCTATAATTTGCTTCCACATCATCTGATGGCACTGATGTCAGTTTATCATCAGCGTAGTGGTTGAGATGCATTTGAATCAGACAGTCCTGGATTCAAATCCCAGCTCTAACATGTCCTTGCTGGATGAGTCACTTAATCTCTCTGAGCCAAGCCTTTCTCATCTATAAAAGGGGGAGGGGGGGCGTGGGATTATTATTGCAGAGACAAAATGAGATAATGTATGTAAAACATCTGGCACAAAGTAATGTGCAATGCACAGCCATGGTAATCATTAACTTTTTTTTTTGAGTTGGAGTCTCACTTTGTCTCCCACACTGGAGTGCCATGGCACATAAACGGCCAACCCAGTGTCGACCTGCTGGGCTCTGGCAATCCTTCTGCTTCAGCCTTCCAAGTAGCCGAAACTACAGGTGAGCACTACTAGGCCCGGCTAATTTTTTATTTTATTGTAGAGATGAGGTCTTGCCAAGTTGCCCGGGCTGGTCTCAAACCCGCGGGCTCAGGCAATCCACTCACCTAGGCCTCCCAAAGTGTTAGGATTATAGACTGAGCCATCGAGCCCGGCCGGTAATCATTAATTACATTCACTCGATAACTATTTATTATGTGCCTTTGGCATGGCAGACACTATTCTGGGGCCAGGGGTAGGCATCAGGGCTGCCTGTGGGATTATGCAGGTTGAACACGAAGCCAATCACAGGCCACTATTTGCATCATCATCGGTGAGAACAGTGCACTCTGGAGCCAGCAGGGCACAATCTGGGGGTCAAAGTTTGTAGCCCTAACAGTGGAAAGTAGAATGAGCAAGGCTCATGCTCTAATGAAAGAAACAATATTTATTATTAGAACATCACAATTTATCAACACTCTAACATTCGATTTAAGAATAACTAATTAGTAGATCAACAAGTACTAATTGAGCACTTACCAAATAGTCAATGCTATGCTAAGTAGATTAGGCAATTGTAGAAGAAGTTAGAGGGTGCCTTATTTATGCAATTAAGTAGTTTTGGGGGATTTTTTTGAGTTGGAGTCTCACTCTGTCACCCAGGCTGGAGTGTAGTGACATGCTGCTCATGGCCACTGCAGTCTCAACCTGCTGGGCTCAGGAGATCCTTCCGCCTCAGCCTTCCATGTAGACGCAACAACAGGCACACGCCACCACGCCCAGCTAATTTTTGTGATTTATTTTAGAGATGAGGTCTCACCAAGTTGCTCAGGCTGGTCTCGAACCCCAGGGCTCAGGCAATCCTCTCTCCTAGGCTTTCCAAAGTGCTGGGATGACAAGCTGAGCCATCGTGCCCAGCCGCAATTAAGTAGTTTAAAATCCAACTGGGGAGTCAAGATACAGGAAAGGGAGACAAAATATACTTAAGTGTTAATTTACACGATATAAAAAAGTACAGGCAGGCTTCACTTGGCACAGCAGTGCCAGATCATGACGATAACTGCACATGCAGAAGCCATGGGAAGACGTCTTAACAATCAGCAGAGACTGGGCATGTTGGCTCACGCCTGTAATCCCAACATTTTGGGAGGCTGAAGCGAGAGGATTGCTTGAGCCCAGGAGTTCAAGACCACCCTGGGCAACATAGTGAGACCTCATCTCTACCAAAAAAACAAAAATTTAGTCAGGCATGGTGGCACACGTCTGTAATCCCAGCTGCTCAGGAGGCTGGGGAAGAAGGACCACTTGAGTCCAGGAGGTTGAGGCTGTGGTGAGATGTGATCTCCAGCCTCGGCAACAGAATGAGACCCCAACTCAAATCATCATCATCATCATTTCATCATCATGAGCAGGAAATGGTTATTTCATGTTCCTTAAAAGTTTTTGTGAAAACATTAAAAACTCCCCTAAGGTCATTACAACTGTATAAGGAAATGAAAAACTAGTAAAAGCTAACATTTATTTAGGATACTATAATTTAAAACATTAGAAATATCAAAGATGAAAGTGTTTTACTTCACAAACTACTCATTGAGAGTACTTGCTTTCTCCTCACCATATAATTTACCATATATCTTTTCTATGCCTTGGCAAATTTCATATTCCCTTCTAGATTTAGATCAGCTTCCAACATTTTATCCTTTGCACTTTTTTTGGTTTTAACAAGTGTAACCAATTTATTAAAATACTTGACTTAACATCAGCAACGGTGTCTTCAACCTCAACTCCCGGCTCAATACTGATGGAAGTGATCTGCTTGACATTCTCGGAAGGACTGTGCCAGTCGAGTCACTTGTGGATTCTCATCTGGAAGGGATCCCAAGTCTTGGAACCTTCCCCACCAGGAGTTTTTCTTGTAGTGAATCTCAAAGTCTTGGTAAGCATGTGAACCGGTCCTTTCCCTTTGGATACTTTGCCTTTGTGCCTCTGATCAGGCCAGCACACGCTTTGTCCAGAGATTTCACCTTGCGGCTGGTGAGGGTGAACCTAATTCACCACCCCCAGCTCCATGGGTGTCTTGAAAGGCCATGACTGCGGCGCCACTTTCTGACCAACTGTATCCTCAGCAAGAGTGAACAGCAGCCAGTCACAACGAGGAGTGGTTGGACAACAGCTCCACAGCACCCACGTCCGTGTCGTCTTAAAAAAAGAAAAAAAGATGTCCTTTGCACTTTCTATGTCATGAAATAACTCCTGGAGTTTCCTTAACGTGAAGTGTTTTCCTGGAGTCACTTCCTCCAGGACATGGTCATTCTTCTTATCACAACCACTTTCCTCGCTGGTGCTGGCAAGTTCTTGTGGCTGCATATCCAGAGGCTCTCAAACTCCAGCAATGTCTACTCTGCCACAGTCAGCATCTTCTTCTGTAACTCCGTTTTCACGGGAGTTTCACTTCCAGCATTGCCACTTTTTATTTCTTTGCTGCACATCTATGTTGGTTAGTCATCTCATGCTTGCTGACCTGTTTTTGTAAAATGTTACAGGGGTTTATTATGTGGAGACAGGCAGGCAGCCCACTGTACACTTTGCTCTAGAGGGTGAACTGAACAGCAGATGTGGTGACCAGTCACAGACCGTCTTTTAAAGGAAGTGACATGATTGGTCATGGATTGTGATACTTATTTACATAGTGATTTGTGTAATGAAGAGCTTGTAATAAAGTTGTAATTTATACGATTACTCACCGTTCATATAAATACCACAGTAACTGAAACTTGGGGGTGTGGTGTTATTTAATTAATCTGTGGTAACTGACATGAATGCCTATCAGAACCATGCAAAGAAACTACTATCTCTACCATATTATCTTTCATAGTTTTTAGCATATATCCATAGAAAATGTGTTCTCATGAGTGAGAGATATTTCATGCATTATAACTGAGTGGATTAAATGTGAAAGGTTAATACGGGTAATATATCAAAATAACCATTTACCTTAACATAACATAAATAAAGCTAATAAATGTCTAAATAAAAAAGATTAGTAAACTTTGTACACAGTTGCGTGGCACTAGAGGCCAAAGTACAACAATGCTTTTTTGTGTTTTCTGATACTTTATTCCATCTTTTCTCCCTTCTATTGTTTGCCTTTTCTTTCACCTTTTGTTCTATTGAAATTCAGGTAAAATGAAACATCTTATTAAAAATAGCGACACAGAGTCTAACTTTCTCACTACTTCTTTACCCTTCTATCCACTTGTAATTTATGTATGTGTATGGGGGGACCCAAAAAGTGGAATTTAATTATAAAAATTGTGTATTCATTCTTACATGTTTAAACTTCAATCACCTTCAAAGTACTCTCTGATGCAAGACACCTATTGAGACACTTTTTCTACTGCTCAAAACAGTTTTTTTAACTCATCAATTTTGGTGCCTTTTAGTGTTTCTGCCATTTTTTGTTTCATCCTTCCACATTGGCCTTTACCATTTCTCTTTGAGAATTTTTTTCACCACATATGATTATTATCAGGAGTAGAAAAACATCATCCTGAAGCTTTCTCTGCATATACGAGGTAGGACCCTCCCCGCCAAAGAAAACCAAAATTATCTTTTGGAGGGCAGGCCCCTTGTAGTAGGCTTCCCCT
>CAUYQG010215600.1:0-10323 GCA_963574415.1 Tarsius wallacei | reverse complement strand
CGCCCGGCTAATTTTTTTTGATTTATTGTAGAGATGAGGTCTCACTTGCCCAGGCGGGTCTCGAACCCGCGGGCTCAGGCAATCCACTCACCTCAGCCTCCCAAAGGCGCGGGATTACAGGCTGAGCCACCGAGCCCGGCTGAAAAGTGACTTTTTAAATTAGAAGTTGCAGCTCTCATTTATTTATTTTTTATTTAGTTATTTTTAAATTTCAATAACTTTAGGGGGTACAAATAGTTTGGGGTGGGGTTACATGGCCACATTGCATATTGGTGAAGAATCTGGGCTTTAAAAGTGTGCATTGTACCCAATAAGTGATATCCTGTCCCTCCAACCCCTTCCCGCCAACCCTCTTCTGAGTCTTCTATGTCCATTATACCATCCTCTCTGCTGGAAAGTAACTTTTGAGCAGAGACTTACATGAAGTCAGACCAGCAGTCGTGGGCGTTCTGGGAGCAAGATCATGCCAGAGGGAACAGCAACTACCAGGATCCTGAAGCTGGAACCAGCTTGAAGTGCTCAAGAAACAACAAGATGGAAAAAACAAGCAGAGCAGGGTGAGCCCAGTCTGGGGTGGAGGAGAGTAGGAGATAAGGCTGGGGAGGGCTTAGAGCACACGGTCCTGCAGGACTGGGCAGAATGTGGCAAGAAGGTTTCGATTTTATTCTAAATGGTGATGAGAGACCAATGAAAGATTTTGCGAAATAAGTGACTTGATCGAGGTTCACCTTTGGAAGCTTGTGCAGGCCGGGAGAGGGTGGCTCACGTCTGTCAACCCAACACTTTGGGAGGCAGAGGAGAGAGGATTGCCTGAGCCCAGGAATTTGAGACCAGCCTGGACAACTTGGTGAGACCTCATCTCTACAATAAATCAAAAAATTAGCCGGGCATGGTGGTGCGTGCCTGTAATCCCAGCTACTTGGAAGGTTGAGGTGGAAGGATTGCCTGAGACCAGCAGGTCGAGGCTGCGGTGGCCGAGTACTTTAAAGGTGACTGGAATTTAAACACGTAAGAATAAATACCAATTTTTTTTTTTGAGTTGGAGTCTCACTCCATTGCCCAGGCTGGAGTGCAGTGGCACACTCACTGCCACCCCAGTGTCGATCTGCTGGACTCCGGCGATCCTTCCACCTCAGCCTTAAGTAGCTGGAACTACAGGCGCACACTACGTCTGGCTAATTTTTAAAAAATTTATTATATAGACAAAGTCTTGCCAAGTTGCCTGGGCTGGTGACAGAGGGAGACTCCAACTCAAAAAAATAAAAATAAAAAATAACAATAAACAAAAAATACAGAGGCCAGGCTCGATGGCTCAGCCTGTATGTAATCCCAGCACTTTGGGAGGCCAAGGTAAGTGGACTGCCTGAGCCCACGGGTTCAAGACCCACCTGGGCAACTTGGAGAGACCTTGTCTCTACAATCAATTTTTTTAAAAAAAAGTAGCCAGGCATGGTAGTGCGCGCCTATAGTTCCGGCTACTTGGAAGGCTGAGGCGGGAAGATCGCTGGACCCCAGCAGGTCGAGGCTGCTGTGGCTAGGAGCGTGCCATTACACTCCAGTCTGGGTGACAGAGTGAGACTCCAACTAAAAAAGAAAAACACAAAGAGAGGAGTTGTGCGACCGTGGCCTTGGGCACAGGAGACTGAAGTCACCAGGGAAAGGTGGCAGAATGGAAGGGAAGGGGCTCTTGGCTTCTGAAGACTCTGGTCATGAACTTCAAGTGAGAGTGTGGCTGTGTGTTTCTCCAGCAATATTCAGGGGCTAAAACACAAGGTATTAGTCAGGGTTCCCTGGAGAAACAGAACCAATAGGATACATACATTTACGAGGGGTGCCCCCAAAAAACCTGGAATTATTTTTTGGAGGGTGAGTCCCTTGTAGTGTAGGCTTCCCCCACTAAGTAAGTGTTCTAGGAACCCATTGGCTCAATGTACCAGCTAGCATTGTTGTGAGAGGCTGTGTTTAGCTTCAGTGAAAATTTTTTTTTTTTTGAGGAGGGGATGCTTTCTACATATTTGCCCATTTCATGATGGATAGTTTACATGAAAAACCTGCCCACACAATGCAGTTTTTGACCAAAAATGAAATGACCCCTGTGTCCCACCCACCCCATTCACCTGATCTTTCCCCAAGAGATTTTTTTTGTTGTTTCCCTGGATAAAAAAAGTCCTCAAAGGGAAACATTTTGCTGATGTGGAAGTGGTGAAACAAAAAATGGCAGAAGCACTAAGGGACATCGAAACTGACGAGTTCAAAAACTGTTTTGAGCAGTAAGAAATGCAACTCGATAGGTGTATTGCATCAAGTAGAGAGCACTTTAAAGATGACTAGAATTTAAACATGTAAGAATAAATACACAATTTTTTTTTTTTTTTTGAGTTGGAGTCTTACTCTGTCGCCCAGGCTGGAGTGCAGTGGCACACTCACCACAACCCCATTGTCGACCTGCTGGACTCTGGTGATCCTTCCACCTCAGCCTTCCAAGTGTGCCTGTAGTTCTGGCTACCACCCCGGCTAATTTTTTTTTTAATTAGCTCTGTTGCTAATTAATTTTAATTCGCCACGTTGCCCGTGCTGGTCTCAAACCCATGGGCTCAGGCAATCCACTCGGCCTCCCAAAGTGCTGGGATTACAGGCTGAGCCACCAAGCCCATCCCACAATTTTTTAAAAAAATAAATTTTGTTTTTTGGGTCCTCCCAAGTCCATACATGTATATGTGTACATACATAAGTACAAGCAAGTAGTCTGGGAGCTGAAAGCTAGAGTTTGGAGGGGGAAGAATATAAGAAGAAAGGAGGTCAAAGAGCCAAGAAGTCAGGGCACTGGATGGATTGTCTATGATCAGGAAGTCTCCAGAAGACTTCCTTGTGCAGAGAAAGACAGTGACCCAGATATTTGTATGAGGCAGGAGAATGGATGGTATGGTCCAATGGCATTGCTACAGAGTCTGAAGATTTTCAGCAAAGAAGGGAAAAAAAATGGTCTGGAGTTACCAAGGGGACAAAGGCCTTGCCCCAGGCTCAGTGGTATAGGGCTGCGGTGTGAACAATCTTCACTTGGGCTGGCAGGGATTGTGCCAGCTTTCGTTTATAGCCAGAATTTGGGCCAGGGGGGTGGGGATTTTGAATAAAGTTGGTGACTTATAAGGGTTTTGCAGATGACAGATCTTGAGCTACAGAGGGCATAGGGGCCTGAGGAGGGAGGAGGACACCTTCCGAGTGTGATGAGAGGGAAGGTGAGCTTGTTGGATCCTTTTCTGGCACAAGAGGAATCAGCAAAACTCACACGGACAGTTATTAGAGACTCCTGTGAAGCCAAGTTTTGCTTCCTCACGGATTTTTGGTCATGTTTTCAATTACCGAGTTTGCCAGTTAAGTACCATATGAATAATTTATGATTGTAGATATTGTCATTTATGAAGCTGGAATTATATAACTCTCTTTGAAGAAATAAACAATATTGTACATGTTTCATCTCTCCTCAGACATATGGTTATACATTCTAATTATCTGAAATTAGTCCAAAAAACAGGAAGACCGTATGTTAAATCGCACATAACATGAACTCAGGCCAAGCTATTCTGACCTAGCAATGATGCCACGTCCAGCACAGGGGTTGCAGTTGGGACTGCTTGGTTGAGTTTGCCATTGTCCATGGTCACCCTTCAGGATCTGCCTGTTTTTTGAGAAGTCCAGACTTGTAGCTTTTTTTTTTTTTTTTGAGTTGAAGTCTCACCGTCGCCCAGACTGGAGTGCAGTGGCTGCTCACGGCCACCGCAGCCTCGACCTGCTGGGCTCCGGCGATCCTTCCGCCTCAGCCTTCCAAGTAGCCGGAATTACAGGTGCATGCTACCACGCCCGGCTGATTTTTTTTATTTATTGTAGAGATGAGGTCTCACCAAGTTGCCCAGGCGTGTCTCGAACCCGCGGGTTCAGGCAATCCACTCACCTCAGCCTCCCAAAGGCGTGGGATTACAGGCTGAGCCACCAAGCCCGGCTCAGACTTGTAGCTTAAGTGGCAACATGATGGGGTCCATCACCCTGTGTCCTCTAGTTCTTTAGGGATGACACTAATTTCTGCCATTCACTCTGAGATGCCATATTGTTTTGGAATCACTATGGCCATAGGAGGATTCATTTCAGAGAGGTCTTCTTGGTCCTCACCACTATGTAAGTCTTACCTTAAGCCCAGGGGCCAGTGTGAGGTTATATAACCACAAAGCATGTCTCTTTTCTTTTTTTCTTTTTTTTTTTTTTTATTGTGATATTGAGGGGTACATTTAAGGGTTAGGTACACAAATATGTCTCATTCAGGCACCGTGCATGTCTCTTTTCATGGTACAATTGAGGTCTAGGGAAATGACCACCAGGTGAATCTGCAGATACCAGTGGGCACACCATAAGTCATCTGGACCTGTACCGGTCTCCATGAGCTACCTGGCCCTAATATTCCCCCACTGTAACAGGGGCCTGTGATGCTAGTTTGCGTCTCCAGGTGTTAATGTCTACCAAGACCTTGTCCAACAGTCAATCCAATGTTTGTGTATTTCTCAGTGTTCAGTCACCCAAGTAAATCTCCTTGGGGAAGGCCTGGGAGATCCAAGACCTCCCACTCTCGCTGTGGTGTTTAGGGTCCTGCCTCCTGAGGTCACAGTCTCTTCCTCAGTCAGTGGGCCTGGGCCCAGGCAATGGCTTAGGCCTGAAGACTGGACAAGGAATTGTGACAATTTATTGTGATGGTGGCTGAGGCTCCTGAATGTCTGCCCTTGATTTCTTTCGATTGTACAGACTGAATAGTCTCTTGTTGGCTGCCCATCTGTTTTGCTCAAGGAAGGCAGTAGCTCAAAAGAATTTTGCGTTAACTCCACTAAGTGTTCCTTTTTGGCTGGGAAATGAGTTTTCTGAGTGTGGGAATGAAGAGTCTTTGTGAATATTTCTTGGCCAGAGGTACAGACTATAGTCATGACAGCTAACTGTCTACCAAAGCATCATTCTTCCCTTACATAGTGTGGGGTTGTGGGGTTGTTACTGAAAAAGAAGTTGCCCGGCCGGGAGTTATATTTTCCAGCATCCCCGCTTCCAATACTCAGCATTCCCTGCATCAATTTCCCAGTATCCTCTGCATTCATTTCCCAGCATCCTTTGCATCAATTTCTCAGCATTCCTTGCATTGTTTCCCTGAATCCCCTGCATCATTTCCCAGTGTTCCTTGTACCCATCTCCCAGAATCCCTTACATCCATTTCCCAGTATCCCCTGCATCCATTTCCCAACATTCATTGTATCCATTTCCCAGAATCCCTTACATCTATTTCCCAATATCCTTTGCATTCATTTCCAAGCATCCCCTGCATCCATTTCCCAGTGTTCCTTGTATCCATTTCCCAGAATCCCTTACATCCATTTCCCAGTATCCTCTGCATTCATTTCCCAGCATTCTCACCTCCATTTCCCAGCATCTCCTGCATAAATAATGCCACATGACTAGATTTTGCTAGTGGATTGTAAGCAGAAGCGAAATCACAGGCTAAGGAGGTTAAGAAGTGAATATCTTTATCCAGTTGACTGTTCCTTTCCACCAGCTCTTTGCTACGTCCAGGGAGACCCTGGATGCTAAATGTTGAAGAGGACAAAGCCTCTGTCAACCTGGGCTCCTGAGCAACCATAAGGAATCACTATTACGCTCCCAACATTATTCCAACATCAGGTTGCTGTGTAAGCAAGAAATCATCTTTCATTGTGCTAAGTAGTTGAAACGTAGGAGTTTGTTGGCTAAAGCAATTCGAGTTACCCTAATACATACTCTATAAATTCTATATCAAATCTAAAGAAATACACTCATTTTTGTCTAAACAGATTTTTACCAATTTGAAAGGTATTTTTGTGATGGTCCGATGTCAAGAGTATAGATGATGTGACATATATAAATTCATTCTGGGGGTCCAGGGGTATCCCTCAGAGTTCAGCAGTTATTCTTCACAACTGAAAATGGAATACAGTCACCCCTCCGCATTTGTGGGCTCCACAGTCCTGGACTCAACCAGTTGAAAACTGAAAATATTTGGGGAAAAAATTGCATCTGTACTGACCATGTACTGATTCTTTTTCTTGCCATCATTCCTTAAACAATGCAGCATGACATCTTACACAGCATTTACGTTGTACTAGGTATTCTAAATAATCTAGAGATGATGTAAAGTATACAAGAGGACCGGTGTGGTTATATGCAAACACGACGCTGATTTGATATTAGAGACTTGAGCATCTGAGGATTTTGGCATCCCCGGGGGTCCTGGGACCAATCCCTCACAAATACCAAGGAATAGTGTATAATAAAAGACAATGTTCATACAATCAACAAAAACACATCCCCCTGCTGTTTTAAATACGGACCCCTGGATTCCGCATATCTTACGAGTCTCCTCAGGTTTCCTTGGCCTCATCTGTCCCCAGCCTCTTAGCAGCTTGGTCCACCTCAATGCCAAGATGGCCAACTGACCCCACCCAGGCCTTAAGAGTGACCGGCTGTGACCCTGGAGTCTCTGGATCATCTTGCCAGAACTTTAGATGAAATGTGTGTTTCCTGTTGTTGCTGTAACAAGTTACACAAATGCAGTGGTTTAAAGCAACGTGAATGGAAGGCTAAGGTGGAAGGTTGAGGCTGCTATAGCCATGAGTGTGACTCTGCACTCCAGCCTGGGTGACAGAGTAAGACTCTGACTCAAGCAAATGAATTAAAGTTAAATTAAAATTAAATAGTAAAATAAAATTTAAAAATACCAGATGACATGGCCATGTGAGAGTGCTGACTCCTCATGTAGTGAAAGTCAACCAGTGGGAAACAAGCCAGGGCCAAGTCAGGAAAACACATTTCCTCCCTCCCTCTGGAGGACATCTGCAAGGCAGGACTTCCCTGTCCAGTGTGTGCAGAAACATCCCACAGATGCTCCCATAGAGACACTGGCTGAGGTAGGAGACAGGGAGTCTCACTGCAAAGGGAGTTGGCATGGTAATGCATTTTCCATGGGGTCTCACCCTTTCCTGCATCACTCCCTTATCCTTGCTGCCCTGGGGTTGCCCTTCCCAAAGCATCAGTCGTGAATCTCGGCCTTGTGCTCTGTTCTCTGGGGACTCTCAGTTGGGGTGGCCCCACATTCAAAGTCTCAGTGCAGTCCTTCATTTATTTAGGAAATAATTCCTGAGAACCTGCTATATTCAGATGCTAGTCAAGAAAGTGACAGTTATAAATATAAAAAGATTTCTGCTTTTATGAAGCTTCCATTCAAAGTGGGGAAGACATACAATAAACGCCCAAATAAGATGTCAGAGTGGCAAAGTGCTATTTAAAAGATGGTGCAATAAAGACGAGCTGGTTCATGTACTGTGGTGATGAAAGCCTTTCCGAAGATGACATTTAAGCCGAGGTCTGAATGACAAAGAACCATTTGTGTAGAATCAGAAGGGGAGGGGCTCTGTATAGCAGATATCAATTTGCAATCAGCGTTTCTCACGTGGATGATTCTAGAAGGCTTGCATGCTCTGGTTGAATAGCAGCAGAAATTTACTTTTAAAAAATTCATGATACGACCAAGTAACAGAAGATTGGCTGGTGTAAAATAAAATAAACGTTTCAAGCAGAAGCTCTACTAACCAATACATGAGACTTTCCCTTTGTTGTGAAGGAGCGTGTTTTATGTTAGTAATTACATTTTCTTACTATGTAAAATGCTCGGCATCATTTAGAATAAAAACCATCAGTCGGAGTTATGAACCTTTAGCTTTCTCTGCTGTATAACAAACTAATTAGGTTACATGCCCCTGTTTCTATCTCCATCATGTTTTTGCTTTCATGATTGGTTATTTGTATCATGGTAATTTCCACTTCTTATTTCATATGCTATGTGGATCAATTTACATCTCATTTAGACCACAGCATAAAGGAGTCATGGACTTTGACATCAGAGGATGCAATACTTCTTTTAAATTTTCATTTCTCCTAGATGTTAAATGTCTTTATAACATTGTAAAAGGAATAATTTTTTTTTTTTTGAGTCAGGGTTTCACTCT
This sequence comes from Tarsius wallacei, assembly GCA_963574415.1. Lineage (NCBI taxonomy): Eukaryota > Metazoa > Chordata > Mammalia > Primates > Tarsiidae > Tarsius > Tarsius wallacei. The sequence continues at coordinate 2,257 of CAUYQG010215600.1, read as the reverse complement.
GTAGCCTAGACTATAAGGCAGTGGCACAATCATGGCTCACAGTGGCCTTGAACTCTTGTGCTCAAGCAATCCTCCCTCCTCAGTCTCCTGAGTAGCTGGGACTACGGGCACATGCCACCACACCTAGTTTTTTTTGATGTTTTGTAGGCATGAGGTCTCACCACATTGCCCAGGCTCGTCTCAGACTCCTGGACTCAAGCAATCCTCCTGCCTCAGCCTCCCAATGTGCTTGGGATTACAGGTATGAGTCACTACAGCTGGTCAAAGGAATGCTTTTTTAAAATCGTATTTTATATTTGGTTGTTGCTCTTATGTAGAAATGCAGTGTGTACATATATAATTTTAATCATTCTCCACGGGTTTTTGGATATATCCTCTGAGTTATCTTTCCTTTTTCTCTATAAAATGTAGCCATGTTTACAACAGATTAGTTTGTTCAGCTTGCCCTCCGCCTGCAGAAGTTTTGTTTCAATCTAATTCTCTTAAAAATGTTGGGGTTTGTTATGTATCTTATTGGAATTCACTCCATTAAACAAAAGATTTACCTATGTATCTTGAGATATGTGTGTCTCTGTATAATAGGATTCCTGAAAAGCTACTGTGGAATAATTCTCTTAAGATTTTTAGAAGCCCACATAACATCAGTAAGGGTGTCTGATCCTTAATCCAGGCAAACTGAGGTCCAACAGGAGGCCCCAAACTTCACCCGTACCTAAACCACTTATGCAGGCAATCCTGACTTGTAACCCACAACTTTAAAATAAAATTACAACAAAAAGAAAATTATATTTTAAAAAAAGATTTTTTTTTTTTTTGAGTTGGAGTCTCCCTCTGTCACCCAGGCTGTGGTGCAGTGGCACACTCATGGCCACCCCAGCGTCGGCCTGCTGGGCTCAGTGATCCTTCCGCCTCAGCCTTCCAAGTAGTTGGAACTGCTACGGCGCCCAGCTAATTTTTTTGATTTATTGTAAAGATGAGGGCTTGCCAAGTTGCTTGGGCTGGTCTCAAACCTGCAGGCTCAGGCAGTCCACTTGCCTCAGCCTCCCAAAGTGCTGAGATTATGGGTTGAGCCACTGAGCTCGGCCAAAAAAAAAAAAAAAGATTCATAGAAGCCCAAATTGTGTAATAGAGGGGCTCCTCAAGGCCCACCCTTGCAATCCCCAGAAGGAATTGTACCTGTTTGAGCCACCACCTTAAGTCTGTCTAAGAACTTAGCAAAGGGTTTTATAGTCACAGCTTCGGCTTGCTTTTAGTCTGTTGTCTTGACAATGCCCTGCATTTGATGTCTTCCAGAAACCATTTCTTAATTTTAGCAATCATCTGACAATTAGAGGAACTAGGAATGAAAAAGCTTGTTTTTCAGCCCAGAAAGTCCAGGTTCTTTTATATTTAACAGTTCTTTCTTTAGCTTCTTTCTCTCTTTTTATTGTAAGTAGCAAAAAAGGAATCAGGTGGTAGCTTTAACACACTCTCTGGAACTCTCCTTAGTTAGAACATTCAGTTCAATAGGTTCTTTTTCTTTTGGGGGAGTCCACAGTAATTTTACTGTAACAGAGAAACCAGGCTGCAATAATCTATGTGATTAGAACAGATGGTGATCAGTTTCCCAATGGGTGAAGCCCAGAATATCCTCTTTCCTGGTACTCCGTGCATCGCCTGACTCATGATGTGAGATGAGTGACTACACAACCACATTGAACGGAGGGAGGAGGTCCAGCTGGACAAGGGCAACATCCCGACAGGAGACAATCACACCATCCCTGAAGAGGATGCCAAGATCAAGTGCAGTTACCTGCATTGCCACTTGTCTTTGCCGAGAAAGGCAAGGATATGGCATGAGCAGAGAACTATGTTCTTCATTCTTGAATAAATCCTGAGAGGATGGGGTTGGTGGTCCACCAAGCAATAGAGCAGGATGAAGATCAAGGCTGGTTAAAAATCTTTGCGCATAAGGAAAAGAACAGCAATGAAAAGGGAGAAGAAGCCGGGCTCGGTGGCTCAGCTTGTAATCCCGTGCCTTGGGAGGCTGAGGTGAGTGAGTCGCCTGAGCCCGCGGGTTCAAGACCCACCTGGGCAACTTGGCGAGACCTCATCTCTACAATAAATCAAAAAATTAGCCGGGCGTGGTAGTGCACGCCTGTAGTTCCAGCTACTGGAAGGCTGAGGCGGAAGGATCGCCGGGAGCCCAGTAGGTCGAGGCTGCGGTGGCCAGGAGCGGCCACTGCACTCCAGTCTGGGCGACAGAGTGAGACTCTAA
>CAUYQG010215592.1:0-18762 GCA_963574415.1 Tarsius wallacei | reverse complement strand
CCTGCTGGGCTCTGGCAATCCTTCTGCCTCAGCCTTCCAAGTAGCCAGAACTACAGGCATGCAACACCATGCCCAGCTAATTTTTTGATTTATTGTAGAGATGAGGTCTCGCCAAGTTCCCCAGGCTGCTCTTGAACCCCTGGGCTCAGGCAATCCTCTCATCTCTGCCTCCCAAAGTGCTGGGATTACAGGCGTGAGCCACCACGCCCGGCCAGGGACAGAGGTTTTCAGTGAGTTGTTGGGCCTTCCTTGATGGACAAATTCTGATGGAAGGCTGCAGATTACAAAGAGGATGACGCAGAAATATAGGGCTTGAGAGGTAAGTATGACCTTGAAACGGTGGTGGAGCCTTTGAGATGTGAAATAGTAACTGATTACAGGATTAGACAAGGAAGGAAACCAATGGGAGGAATAGAAACTTTGGGTAACAGGTGAAAACTGGAATGGTGCTTTATCTGAAGAAGCCGAAAACAGGCTCTGAGTAAAATCTTCACGGATGTTTACGGAGATTAGGGCATGGGAGGAAACGGCAACATAGCGAAGCCTCCGTCTCAAAAAACAAAAACTCATGAGTTTCGCCTGCGGATGGAATGAGGCGGGATATTTGAGAACTTTTAATTACCTCTTAGTTTCCTTCTCAATAATTTTTAGACAGGATCCTTGAATAAGATAGTGCTGTTAGTCTGACCAGGCGTGTAACTTCCACAGTCCACGCCCTAGGTGGACAGACAGAATATAACTCCCCTAAAGTGGAGTGCAGCTAAAAGGAGTCAGCCCGGTCCACTGACAGCCTGGAAAGCCTGCACCGACTCCGACCCGCGCGGATCCCGGACTCCGCAGTTCCGGCCACCATCGGGTGCGCCCGGGCGTGTCAGTTCTGGGTCGGCAACCCAGCGCCCTCCTCCCGGAACCACGCCCGCACTCCGCGCAAGCGGCCAGTCGGCCCTCTCTATCTCGGACGCGGGGCGGGGCGGGGCAGGGAAGGAAGGCAGCTGACTGGCTGGCAGACTGCGGGGGGCGGGGCTCGCGTGCGCACCAACGCTTCCTCGCACAGCGTTTCCCCTGCGCGCGCGGCTGGTCGGCCTGCGGCGGCGCTGCGCGGATCCGGCGTCGGGGCCCGGCATGGCGGGGGCCGGGGCCAGGCCGGGTCAGACCCGGACCTAAATGCCTCTGTTCTTCTCCGCGCTGTTGGTCTTGCTGCTGGTTGCGCTTAGCGCCCTCTTTCTAGGCCGGTGAGGGGCTCCCGGCCGCGGCTGGGGGTGGGGGGCTCGGAGACGAGGAAGAAAGACTGAGGAGGGGGCGCGCGCTGGACCAAGGCGCAGGAGGCGGAGGGGACAGGGCCGCGAAAGGGGCGCGCGGCGAGGGGAGGGGGTCGTGCGGGGGAGCTCGCCCCGAGCTGCCTGGAATGGGCTGCGAGTGGCGGAAGACTGGGAAGCGGGTGGGGCCTGAGGAAATGCTGAGACCGGGAACTGCGTGCGTGTGTGTGTGTGTGTGTGTGTGTGTAGAAGGGGCCTGCTTCCGTGGCTTCCCTTTCTCTCTCCATACGTTCCCGAATGTCCCCGTCATCGAGCGCGAAGGGCACCTGCAGCCTCGCGCTGGGGAGGGGCACAGGAGGTTTGGCTGTCCAGGGAGAGCGGCATTTGTGGTGACCGGGTCTGACCCCAAAGTGCCTTCTTGTGCACCCCTGTCTGGAGGGTGGGGGCAGAGATAGAGACTGGGGAATGTGTGACGGCACATTCGACACATCTGACAGGGCTGCCTCTGTTTTGACTCCTGCTAGGGCCGCTTCTCTCTCTCTGGAATTCCTAACGATTTGAGGGATTACTACTTGTTTGTCCCCGGTCTAGAGGGTGGAGTGGTCACTCGGAGCCTAGGAGCCTTCTAGGATCCTGATCAGTGAGGCTGAACGTTGCATGACAGAGTCGTGCTTTAGGAGAAAGGAGAGTTGCTCAAAAAGGATGAGGGAAGCTATTATTGGAAGAGAGTCCTGTGAATTCAGAGATTTTTTTCTGCAGGTGGCTTGTGGTCCGGTTGGTCACCAAGTGGTGTCAACGGAAGCTGCAGGCGGAGCTAAAGATTGGCTCCTTCCGCTTTTTTTGGATCCAGAATGTCAGTCTTAAGTTCCAGCAGCACCAGCAAACAGTGGTGAGTTCTGGGAAACTCCCTGGGTGTGTGTGCTGTTGATCCAGCTGAATTTCAAATTTAACTTCCATTTTTAAAAAATCCTGAGTGGCTTTTTAAATTAATCCCAGCCTTGCCATCTCTTTGCCAAGATGATCTCAGAGTTAGTTGGGGAACACTGGGATTGATGAAAGTTCAGTTAAAAATGTTTATAGAGGTGGGCACAGTGGCTCATGCCTATAATCCCAGCACTTTGGAAGCTGCATTTTAACATAAAACTTTGGAAGGCTGAGGTGAGAGTTGCCTGAGCACATGGGTTCGAGACCAACCTGGGCAACTTGGCGAGACCTCATCTCTACAATAAATAAAAAAATTAGCCAGGCATGGTGGCGTGTGCCTGTAGTTCGAGTTCCTTGGAAGGCTGAGGCAGAAAGATCACCTGAGCCCAGCAGGTCGAGGTTGTGGTGCCCATGAACGTGCCATTGTACTCCAGCCTGGGCGACAGAGTGAGGCTTCAACAACAACAAAAAGATGTTTATAAGGCACAGAATGTCCAGGACACAAGAAAAATGCAGAAGTAAGGCACAGAAGAAAGATAACAGAAAATAGAAAGGCTTAGCGTTCTAGGTAAAGAGAGGAATCAGGGCAAAATACCTATCAAAGAGAAATTTTAGGCAAGTTCAATTAACATAATCATGAGGAGCAAGATACCTAGTGTGAGCCGGGCTCAGTGGCTCAGCCTGTAATCCTGTGCTTTGGGAGGCTGAGGTGAGTGGATTGCCTGAGCCCGCGGGTTCAGGACCCGCCTGGGCAACTTGGCGAGACCCCATCTCTACAATAAATCAAAAAAATTGGCCAGGTGTGGTAGCGTGCACCTGTAGTTCCAGCTACTTGGAAGGCTGAGGCAGAAGGATTGCCGGAGCCTAGCAGGTCGAGGCTCCAGTGGTTGCTCCCGGCCACTGCACTCCAGTCTGGGCGACAGAATGAGACTCCAACTCAAAAAAAAAAAGATGCCTAGTGTGAACTAGGAAGCCAGTGGAAATGGAATGGGGAAAATTTAGTGATATGCCTATAGCACTTCCTTTTCTTCTGTAACTCAGAACCATTCCTGGCTTGTCAAGCTGTTCATTGCTAACTAGCAGCCAGTGTTCAAAGCTTTCTCCCATACCATTTTAGGAAATTGATAACTTGTGGATTTCCAGCAAACTCCTTAGCCATGATCTGCCGTGAGTACCCTATATCTTCATATCTCCCTTTGGGGAATGTCTTGGGGTTGGGGGTTCGCAGAATGAGACTGTTCTACAGAGGACCTCACAGCCCAAGGAGGGAGGGAGGTTCTTGCTAAAGTCTTCATGTTACTCTGGGTGCCACTGTCTTGTGAGACAAATATTGATAACTTTTATGAACTGGCCTCTGTAATTTGAGCTGTATTTCTAGGAAGGATGGGAGAGTGAGTGTGAGGGTGGGCAGTAGATTGCTGTGGGAATGATGGACCTAGTAGCAGTGAGGTTTCTCTTCTGGGCAGACACTATGTGGCGTTGTGCTTTGGAGAAGTACGTATCAGAACGGACCTACAGAAAGTTTCCAGCCTGTCTGCCCCATTCTCCCAGGGCAGTGGGGTGGATCAAAAGGCACTGTCCTTCAGCCCATCGTTATTGAAGATCTTCTGCCAAGTGAGACTACTCCCACTATCCTGGACTGTACTTTGGGATGGTTGGCTTTGGAGTTGTGGGTAGATTTTTTTACTGTTTTGGGGATATAATGCTAAGAGCTGCTTCTCTTTCTCAGCTGGAAAAGAAATGCCTTGACATTAATTATTGCTCATCCTTACTTTTTTCTTCCAGCTATTCTCCATTCATGTAGATGCTATAAACATCATGGTTCTCAAGGTGGATACCTCTGAGTCCTTGTGGCATATTCAGATCAGCAGAAGCAGATTTCTTTTGGATAGTGATGGGAAAAGGTAAGCACTGGGTAGAGAGGATTTGGTGGTCCCATCCTTGCCTTGGAGCTGCTTCAGGACAAGTGGATGCTAGGGCCTCCTTATGAAGGTGTCAGGTTTTCATTCTGTGAAATTTGTGGAGAGACTAAGATTAGGCATTTCTACTTGCCTTCTCCCTTCTAACCAACAGAGCTTAACTGGAGTTAAATGGTGAGGAAAGGGACCAAGGGATTCTTTCTTTCTTTCCTTTCTTTCCCAGGCTAATCTGTGAGGTGAGCTTTTGTAAGATCAACAGCAAAGTTCTAAAGAGTGGCCAGCTGGTAAGTATGTCATGGTCATTCAGATACGTCATTTCCTCCTGGACATAAAGTATGAAGGAACTTAGGGCTTACATTCTAAATTCTGTTTCTTTATGGGATTCCCACAAGCCAATACCCAATGTTTCAGACCACCACATTTTGACCTAAAACTTCCAAAACTCCCTACACACACCTTAGAGGCCTATCCTCCCTACAGGAGGACACCTGCCTGTTGGAGCTTTCACTGGCCCTGGACCTGTGTCTAAAGGTGGGCATTAGCAGCCGGCATCTGAACGCTGTCACTGTAGATGTATGGACACTCCATGCTGAACTGCATGAAGGCCTCTTCCAGAGTCAACTGCTGTGCCAAGGCCCAAGCCTGGCTTCTAACCCTGTACCCTGTTCAGGTAAAGTCCCAGTTATTGAACTTTTTGGCTGTCTTGTTCTCGGGGATTATTTTGGAAGTAGAAAAAATTAGTGGTTTCACTACTTAATTAAGTGTAGGTTATTTGTCACCATGGACTTTGACCCTGAGGATGGTTAGAGGAAATAGATCATTTGCTTGTGCTGATTAAAAGAACTGACATTTGGTAGGTACCTACCATGAATTAGACCTGTACTGTGTGTTTTATATACAGTCGACCCTTAACTAACACAGATTTGAACTGCATGTCTCCACTTATGTGCAGATTTTTTTCTTTTCTTTTTTTTTTTTTTTTTTTTTGGTTGGAGTCTCACTCTGTCACCCAGACTGGAGTGCAGTGGCCGCTCCCGGCCACCGCAACCTCAACCTGCTGGGCTCTGGCGATCCTTCTACCTCAGCCTTCCAAGTAGTTGGAACTACAGGCACGCGCTACCACGCCCAGCTAATTTTTGATTTATTGCAGAGATGAGGTCTCGCCAAATTGCCCAGGCGGGTCTCGAACCTGTGGGCTCAGGCAGTCCGCTCACCTCAGCCTCCCAAAGCGCAGGATTACAGGCTGAGCCACTGAGCCCGGCGATATTTTTCAATAAATATAGTTGGCTTTCCATGTCCATACAAGTTTTGCATCTACAACCAAACACTGATGGAAAATACAGTATTCATGGGATGTGAAACTCACAGAGGGCCGACTTTTTGTAGTATGCAGTTTTCACAGGGCCAGCTGCTGGATTTGAGTATGTGCTAATTTGGGGATCTGTGGAGGGTTCTGGACCCAGTGCCCTGAGAATACTGAGGGACAACTGTATTTTTCTCACTAAATTCTCAGTATTTCACCAATAAGAAAACTGAAACCTGGGAAGATTACCTAAGTAACTTGACTGAGATCTTACAGCTAGTTAGTAGTAAAAATGAAGTTTAAATTATTTGACCTTAAAGGCTATATTCTTTTCATTTACCAGCCTGCTGTTAGAGTCTAGGGAAGGAGGTACAGCAGGTGTCTGGATCTCTGGGGATTTGCCTTGTGGCCTAGCTTTGGCATTTGCTTAGCCTACTTTATATGGGAGGATTTGGCCATAGAGGGCAGGGCATTTTAAGATGACTGAGTTTTAGGAATTGATGGCTAGGCCGGACACAGTGGCTCATGCCTATAATCCCAGTACTTTGGGAGGCAGAGGCAAAGGCAAAGAGGATTGCCTGAGTCCAGGGATTCGAGACCAGCCTGGGCAACTTGGTGAGACTTCGTCTCTATAATAAATCAAAAAATTAGCCAGGCATGGTGGCGCACACCTGGGGTTCCAGCTACTTGGAAGGCTGAGACAGAAGGATCGCCTGAGCACAGCAGGTTGAGGCTGCGGTGGCTGTGAGCATGCTACTACACTCCAGCCTGGGTAACAGAGCGAGACTCCAATTTAAAAAAAAAAAAAAAAAAAAAGAGCTGGGCTCGGTGGCTCAGCCTGTAATATTGTGCTTTGGGAGGCTAAGGTGAGTGGATTTGCCTGAGCCCGCGGGTTCGAGACCCGCCTGGGCAACTTGGCAAGACCTCATCTCTACAATAAATAAAAAAATTAGCCGGGTGTGGTAGCGCATGCCTGTAGTTCCAGTTACTTGGAAGGCTGAGGCTGAAGGATTGCTGGAGTCCAGCAGGTCGAGCCTACGGTGGCCGGGAACATGCCATTGCACTCCAGTCTGGGTGACAGGAGGAGTCTCCAACTCAAAACAAACAACAGCAAAAAAAGAATTAACGACTATCATCTATTCATTCATGTTTTCAGAACTGACAGAGAATTTGGTTGAGCCAACTCTGCCTGGCCTATTCCTCCTCCAGCAGCTACCAGACCAGGTCAAGGTTAAGATGGAGAACACAAGTGTGGTGTTGTCCATGAATAGTCAAAAGAGGTGAGGTCTCTCTTGACACAGAAGGGTGGAGGGTGATAGCGGGAGCTGTATGCTGGGATCTTTATAACCAGTCTGGTAGCTACATTGAGCTTGTCTGTGGGGAGAAAGGGAGTAGGAATGGCATTCCACATCTTTCTGAGCCAGAATCTGTCTCGGTCCAGGCACCTGACTTGGACACTGAAGCTGCTGCATTTCCTGTACCACCGTGATGAAGATCAGCTACCCCTTCGAAGCTTCACAGCAAACTCTGATATGGCACAGATGAGCACTGAACTCCTGCTGGAAGGTTCATGGGTGGGGATACTGGTACTGAGAGAGAATGGGAGGATTAGACGCTCTTTGCTCATGTCCCATATGGTCTTCTTAAGTTAATGTCAGTGTAACTGGGGAGGAGGCGGAGGAAACACACTGAAAGACAATAGCCCCACTTCACAAATACTGGTGACAGTCTGTTTATCTCTTTGCCTGCCTCTGATTCGCTCCCGTTTTTACATCTTTCCCTCCCAATCCTCCTCTGATCTGTCCTCTGGCCTCTTACAGATGGGTTGTTGCTGTCCCAGAGTCGCCAGCGCATTGTCTGCCTCAACTCCCTCAAGGCTAGTATACAGGTGTGATGACTGTGGTACCAATAATTGTTCCTTTCTCTGCTGTCTCTCTCTACATTATTGTATTATGAGTTAGTGAAATAAAAGCCAAGCCCACAGTTATGGTCTTCTCATTTTTAGGTGACCACCATTGACCTCTCGGCCTCCCTGGTTCTGAACACTTGTATCATTCACTACCGGCATCAGGAATTCTCTCACTGGCTGCACATGCTAGCACTGGAGACCCAAGGGTCTAGTTCACCTGTTCCTAAGCAAAGGAAAAAAAGGTCAGTCAGTCTGATATTTTTCAGCCACCATCTTTTCAGTTGTATTCTCTAGGATTCTCTTGGTCCAAAGTGGCATCTTGTGTTAAATACGTATTTGATTGTTTAATCTCCCCAAATCTTAGTGTCAACAACTTGGTCTCCATAAAAATGTTAAACTAGACTCCATGATGGCAGGATGATATCCTGTTTGTTGTGTCCTCAGTGCCCAGCACAGTGCCTTATACAAAATAAATGTTTATTGAACTGAAATTAAATGATAAAAAAAAATGTTTCCCTTAGATTATAGGGTGTTAGGGGCATATCTGCTGTGCCATTTCTGTCTTTGTGTAGTGCTTCCAGTCTACTGTACAGAGAATTTAAGGTTAGTAGTTTGGAAGTGATGCTTCTTGGTTAATATTAGGTCAAATCATATGATATTGTTGGTGTTCGTATTTGACCTATGAAAATGGCAATTTCATTTAAAAAATACTTTTAGCATACTCCAACAAGGGATAAAAAAAATGGCAGTTTCATGTGATTCAACCGAATAGTTTTCTGGGGTTCCTGGAGATTACCGTTGAGAGTAGCAACAGGCTGGGTATAGTAACTCAAACCTGTAAACCTAGCACTTTCAGAGGCCAAGGTGAGAGGATTGCTTGAGGCCAGGAATTTGAGGCCAGTCTGGAAAATAAATAATGCAAGACCCATGTATCATCTCTACAAAAAATTAAGATTATCTGGGCATGGTGTTATGTGCTTGTAGTCCCAGCTACTTGGGAGGCTGAGGTGGGAGGACCGCTTGAGCCCAGGAGTTCGAGACTGCAGTGAGCTATGATCATGTCACTGCTCCAGCCTAGGCAATAGAGCGAGACCCTCTCTCAAAAAAAGAGAGTAGCAACAAGCTGATGAGTTCAGCCTTTTATCTACTAGTTGCAGTCCATCCTAAGAATCACAACAAAACTCTAAATTATCACCCTGATTTTGAGAGCTTCAGGAATCTTTTCCCTAATAAGAAATTGAGGTTCTTTCCTTATCAAACAATGATGTCTTGTTCCTGTGCAGAACCTTCCCCCAAATTCTGGCTCCCATCATCTTTAGCACCTCTATCTCCAATGTCAACATTTCCATTCAGCTTGGAGATACACCACCTTTTGCCTTGGGATTCAATTCCATCTCTCTAGGTAAGGCTCTCAGATGGAAAAGGAACAAGGATCTGTCCATTTGTGGAGATAGACCCAACTGATGGCCACAGTGGCTCCATAGAACTCCCCTTTCCCACCTTTGTTCAGATTACCAGCACCTCAGGCCACAAAGCATCCATCAACGGGGCGTCCTAACTGTGGACCACCTCTGCTGGCGTGTGGGCAGTGACTCCCACATTCAGCGGGCACCACACCCACCCAATATGCATGTTTGGGGTGAGGCACTTGTTTTGGACTCCTTCACACTACAGGTAGGTGGGGGCTTTGGTGAATAGGGGCCCCCACAGGTTCCTCATTTTGTCATGCTTCAGAGCACTGAGCTTCTTGTTGGCAGCAGGCAGTGCATCATGGCATTACAAAACAGTACACTGCATACTTCTAATGGTATCCATCTGCTTCTCCTCTAGGGTAGCTATAACCAGCCTCTGGGCCTGTCCAGCACCCAGTCAGATACCTTGTTTCTTGATTGTACAATTCGAGGACTTCAGGTAGAGGCATCAGACACCTGTACCCAGTGTCTCTCTCGTATCTTGTTCTTGATGGGACCACAATCTGGAAAGTCAGCTGTCTCTGGGGAATTTTCCTTTGGGGAGTCTGTTTCATTACTATGGAAGGTGGACTTGAAGGTGGAGGATATGAACTTGTTCACCCTTTCTACCCTGGTTGGTAAGTGGGGATGGGAGTCTATACTGAAGTGTGCATTATGTAACCTAAGCAGTTAATGCTGGTTCAGTCTGCTCCTTCTTATTTAATGAAGCTGATTATCTGGAATTTTTTAAAATAAGAGGCAGGATATGCTGGAAGTTCTTGCATAAATATTGGGCTTCTTAATATTTTTTAAGGACTTATGAAAAACAAGCGTTAAGCAAGACCTAGAAGAAAACACTTAGCCTTGATGGGCCAAGAGAGTGAGACCCATGTAACTTTATTTCCTTGTGTGTTTTGTTCTAAAGAGTAAATAATAGATCTCTGTGCAATTTGTAGGAGTTAGGGAACTTTTTTGGTTCTGCCAGATCTAGTTAGGTTAAGATTGGAAAGGAGGTTGATGCATGGTCAGTCACACCTGTAATCCCAGCACTTGGGAAGGCTGAGCCCAGAGAATTGCTTGTGGCCAGGAGTTTAAGACCAGCCTGGGCAACACAGTGAGAATGGGTCTGTACAAAAAAATTTTATTTCGAAACTTTTTTAAAAAGATAGGAAAGGGAAAATTTCCCTAAAACATGGAAGAATTTAGGGACGTGTGGAGAATAAAGATAATTAGAGTAAAGAGAATAAGAAAAGAGAGTGAGGACTGAAGTTGCCATTTGAGAGCTGGAAACCAAGGCTGACATGGTGTCTGGATATTAGGTGCTTCAGAGATACGACTGGACACACTGACTGTCCTGGGCAGTGCTGAGACCTCCACCGTGGGGATTCAAGGGCTTGTGCTGGCACTGGTGAAGTCGGTCACTGAGAAAATGCAGCCTTGTTGCAAGGCCCCTGACATCCCTACCCCAGTGCTCAGCCTCTCCATGCTCTCCGTCACCTATCACAGCAGCATCCGCTCTCTAGAGGTAATGTTCCTTTTGGGGGAGTGGGGCCAGACTGGTTTCTCCCTTGGGTTAGAGCCTTTTTTGGTCTTTTTGACTCATATTGTACAACTTATTGTACAACTCATGAGAAATATGACACTGGTGTTTTTTTTCTGGCTTGATCTGTGTGTTTTTAACTTTTTATGGAACTTAAAATACATACAAAACTAGAGAGAATCTATGAGCTTTCATATACTTAGTTTCAATAATTACTAATTCATGACCAACTTGTTTCACTTATACTTTCACCAATCTCCCCTACTTCAGGCTCTGTGATTATTTTGAAGCAGGTATTAGGCATATATAATTTAAACTATAAACATTTCACTATGTGTCTCTGAAAAACAAGGGGCTTTTTAAAAATAATGATTTGGCCAGGTGCGGTGGCTCAAGTCTATAATCCCAGCACTTTGGGAGGCTGAGACGAGAGGATTTCCTGAGCCCACGGGTTCGAGACCAGCCTGGGCAACATGGTGAAACCTTGTCTCTACAGTAAATCAAAAAATTAGCCGGCGTGGTAGCGCGCACCTGTAGTTCCAGCTACTTGGAAGGCTGAGGCGGAAGGATTGCCGGAGCCCAGCAGGTCGAGGCTGTGGTGGCCGGGAGTGGCCACTGCACTCCAGTCTGAGTGACAGAGTGAGACTCCAACTCAAAAAATTAAAATAAGATAAAGCGCTGGGCACAGTGGCTCATGCCTGTATTCCTAGCACTTTGGGAGGCAGAGGCGAGAGGAATGCCTGAGTCAAGGGGTTTGAGACCAGCCTGGACAACTTGGTGAGACCTTGTCTCTACAATAAATAAAATCAGCTGAGCATAGTGGCACATGCCTGTGGTTCCAGCTACATGGAAGGCTGAAGCAGAATGATCGCCTGAGCCCAGCAGGTCAAGGCTGTGGTGGCTGTGAGTGTGCCACTGCAGTCCAACCTGGGTGACAGAGTGAGACTCCCACTCCCCCCCCAAAAAAGAAAGCAAGATTTGCTGTGTTGAGTTTGACCAACTTTCTTCTTGTCTGCATTCTAGACAAAGAGTTAGAGAAAAGATTGAGAGGGACAAAGCAGAGAGAGCCAAGAAGGTAAGTGATTGGGGTATTGGAGTAGGTGGGTTAATAAACCCTCTTTTCCAGCTTCAGAGGAAAAGCATGGGCTTATGCCATCTGTTTCTCTTGAAAATGGGTAAGTGCTGATTGTTTTACTTTGCTATTTTAGTATGGTGGTAGCGTGGGTTCTCGGCCATCCCCACCAGCACCAGAGCCAGGTCCTGTTCCCTCCTCTCCCAGCCAGGAGCCTCCCACCAAGAGGGAGTATGACCAGTGTCGCATACAGGTACTGATTTTGATTCCTGTCTTGCTCCTAGCACCCCTTTGTTGGCCTGTAAAGTGCTCAGCTCGGAGCTTTTTTCAGTTATGTTCCCTTTGCCAAATCTTTCCCTTCTTTGTAAATGACTTTTGAAATCCTATCTCCTCTACTCTTAGGAAAGGTATCAAATTTCACCTGCCACAGTCTTATTTAAATCCATATCTCCCTCTTACTCAGCAATTACTCTTTTACTTGTTCATGTTTTCATTTGATGTATTACACAGCTATTTGGTGATGTGGCATTTATCTAGATATTTTGTATAATCTTGTTCTTGTTTTAAGATGATGAGAAAACTGGGAGTCTCTCATCAACACTTACTAAAGTAGAGTACAAGTGGATGTTCATTCAGTGCTTTAAATAGTAGCCTTTCTGGTTCAATCTAAGAGGAAGGAGGGGCCGGCTTTAGCTCTTCTTCTTTTCCTTACTTGGGCACATCACTAAGTTTTGCTACTCACAATACTGGGTATTTCCCTTGCCCTCTAGGTCAGGCTGCCAGATGGGACCTCACTGACACAGACGTTCCGGGCCCGGGAACAGCTGGCAGCCGTAAGGCTCTATGTGGAGCTCCACTGTGGGGAGGAACCTGGAGGGGGCCAGGACCCTGTGCAGTTGCTCAGTGGCTTCCCCAGACGGGCCTTCTCAGAGGCTGACATGGAGCGACCTCTGCAGGAGCTGGGTATGGCATGCAAGACCAGAAACCAGGACTGGGGTTGGGGCTGTGGGAGAATGCCTGGGAAAAGAAGGGATGCAAAGAGGAGACTTTGTGGAGATGGTTTGAGGCCAGGAATTTTGAGAGCAAAAAACAGGTTTCCTTGTTGTTCAGACCTGTTTTCTTCCATCTTCAGGACTTGTGCCTTCTGCTGTCCTCATTGTGGCCAAGAAATGTCCCAGCTGAGAGGCCTTTATCCCATCTTCCCTCTCTGACCTCTTCATGTTTGATAAAGCACTGACATCTCCTTAATAAATAGACCCTGAGTTCTGTATATGCCTGACTTCTTTTTAATGGCCGGGAGGAACAAAACTAAGGACGGGGAAGAAGTTAAAGGGAAGGTATTTGGAGTAGACTTTCTCATACTCATATTTAGTTTTCAAAAAAAGAGACTTCTTGCTGGAGAGGTTGAAGGGGAGAGGTGCTGGGGGAGTGGGGAGTACACAGGATGGTGCCTTTTACTCCTATGCATAAGAATGTGTAAGTGTAAGCTAGGTGCAGTGGCTCAAACCTGTAATTCCAGCATTTTGGGAAGCAGAGGTGAGTGGATTACCTGAGCCCAGGGTTTGAGACCAGCCTGGGTGACTTGGTGAGACCTTGTCTCTACAATAAATAAAAAAACTGGCCGGGCACGGTTACTCAAGCCTGTAATCCCAACACTTTGAGAGGCTGAGGTGAGAGGACTGCCTGAGCTCAGGGTTCGAGACCAACCTGGGTGACTTGGTAAGAATTCATCTCTACAATAAATTTTTTTTTTTTTTTTGAGTTGGAGTCCCACTCTGTCGCCCAGACTGGAGTGCAGTGGCACTCCCGGCCACCGCAGCCTCGACCTGCTGGGCTCTGGCGATCCTTCCACCTCAGCCTTCCAAGTAGCTGGAACTACAGGTGCGCGCTACCACGCCCGGCTAATTTTTTTGATTTATTGTAGAGATGAGGTCTTGCTTGCCCAGGCGGGTCTCGAACCCGCAGGCTCAGGCAATCCACTCACCTCAGCCTCCCAAAGGCATGGGATTACAGGCTGTGCCACCGAGCCCGGCTTACAATAAATTTTTAAAAAATTATCTGGGCATGGTAGCATGCACCTGTAGTTCCAGCTACTTGGAAGGCTGAGGCAGGATAGCCTGAGCCCAACAGGTTGACGCTGGGGTGGCCATGGGCATGCCACTGCACTCCAGCCTGTGTGACAGAGTGAGACTACAACTCAAGTAAGTAAATTAATTAGCTGGACTTAGTGGCATGTGCCTGTGGTTCCAGTTACTTGGAAGGCTGAGGCGGAAAGATTGCCTGAGCCCAATAGGTCAAGGCTGCAGTGGCCATAAGCATACCACTGCACTCCAGCCTGGGCAACAGAGAGACTCCAACTCAAAAAAAAAAAAGAATGCATAAGTGTAAAGTCTATAGTAGCTGTGTGCCTTGACTTAAGCCTAGTTTCTTCTTGAATAGGGATAACAGTGCCTATTTCTTGGGGTTGTCATGAGAGTTCAATTTTCAATACATAATGCTGATATTAGGTGCTTTACTATAGTGCCTGGCACCTAGTAAGTCCCGAGCATTAGCTACTAAATGGGTAATTTTTTTTTTGAGTTGGAGTCTCACTTTTGTCGCCCAGACTAGAGTGCAGTGGCATGCTGCTGGCCACCGCAGTGTCAACCTGCTGGGCTCCGGAGATCCTTCTGCCTCAGCCTTCCAAGTAGCAGGAACTACAGGCGCACGCTACCACCTCTGGCTAAGGTAATTTTTAAATATGGCTATCCACAAATATTGAGAGAAGCGTTAGGGTGATCTTCATGACTGCATCTCTTCTGCACTAAGACTATGTTAAAACCAGACTCTGGGCTGGGCTTGGTTTGGAGGCCAAGGCAAGAGTATTGCCTTAACCTGGGGGTTCGAGACCGGCATGGGCAACTTGGCAAGACCTCATCTCTACAGTAAAAAATTAGTCAGGCGTGCTGGTGCGCCTGTAGTTCTGGATACTTGGAAGGCTGAGGCAGAAAGGATCACCAGAGCCCAGCAGGTCAAAGCTGGGGTGGCCAGCCGGACTCGGTGGCTCAGCCTGTAATCCTGCGCCTTGGGAGGCTGAGGTGAGTAGATTGCCTGAAGCCTGTGGGTTCGAGACCCCCCTGGGCATCTTGGCAAGACCTCATCTCTAAGATAAATCAAAAATTAGCCGTGCGTGGTAGCGCGTGCCTGTAGTTCCAGCTACTTGGAAGGCTGAGGCGGAAGGATCACAGGAGCCCAGCAGGTCGAGGCTATGGTGGCTGGGAGTGGCCACTGCACTCCAGTCTGGGCCACAGAGTGAGACTCCAACTAAAAAAAAAAAAAAGCTGGGGTGGCCATGAATGTGCCACTGCACTCCAGCCTTGGTGACAGAGTGAAACTCCAAGAAAAAAAAGTACTGAGTACCTGAGCCAAGTGCAATGGCTCATGCCTGTAATCTCAGCACTTTGGGGGGCAGAGGTGACGGCATTGCCTGATCTCAAAGGTTCGAGACCAGCCTGGGCAACTTGGCAAGACCTTGTCTCTACAATAAATAAATAAATACCTGGGCGCACACCTGTGGTTTCAGCTACTTGGAAGGCTGAGTCAGAAGGATCCCCTGAGCCCTTTAGGTCAAGGCTGCAATGGCCATGAGTGTGCCAGTGCACTCTAGCCTGGGGTGACAAGGTGAGACTCTGACTCAAAAAAAAAAAAAAAAAAAAGGTACTGAGTACTTAACATGTACTACACACAGTTTCAAATGTTTTATATATATTAACTGGGGTATGATAGCATTACTATCTAGGTATAAGTAGTTACCCCTTTGAAAGATCAGGACACCAAAACCCATGGTCCTTACCCAAAATAACATAGATAGCAAATAGTAAAAGACATTTGCTCTTCTAGACACACCTGGGAAGCCTGACTCTTGGGCTCAGGTCCTGAACCGCCAAGCTTCTCCATGATAGTCCCTCTTGCTAGCGTCCTGTCAAATAGCTGCTGATTTTCTTCTCATTCCTAAGCTAAGGAAGCGGTCACAGTTAAACTGTAAAGATCACACATATTTTTCAGCAGCTATAAATAGCACCAGTGATCATATCTAGATTTACACTTCAGTGTTACAAAGCTTTAGAGTTTTGACTTTATTTAATGAAAGCAGTCTTTTTTCTGTTGCAATCTTGCTTGCGAACCACAGAATATATAAAACAAAAGTTGACTAGGCTGTGACCTCACATTGCTTTCTCATCCCTTCAGTGGCATCTCCAGTAGGTCCACTTTACTTTTTTTTTTTTGAGTCAAGAGTCTCACTCTGTAGCCCAAGCTGGAGTGCAGTGGCACACTACTCACAGCCACTGCAGCCTTGACCTGCTGGGCTCAGATGACCTTTCACCTCAGCCTTCTAAGTAGCTGGAACTACAGGCATGTGCCACCATGCCAGGTTAATTTTTTGATTTATTGTAAAGATGAGATCTCGCCAAGTTGCCCAGGCTGGCCTCGAACCCATGAGTTAGGCAATTCTCTCACCTCAGCCTCCCAAAGTGCTGGGATTATAAGCGTGAGCCACCACACACGGCCTCTCTACTGATATTAACCTGTATTTGCAGCCTCCCCCCAGAGCTAGCATCACCATGGCTAATCTGACAGGAGGCGGAGCTCAGGCTGTGATGAGGATCAGCTGTGAATACAGATGAAGCTTTGCTGTTGCCCTCCACTCACTTTCTGCTGTGCTGCCCAGTTCAGTCTGTGGCTCCGGGGGTTGGGACCCCTGTTCTGTATGCACCTATTGCTACAAGATTTTCCAGGATACTTACGATTTCTTTTTTTTTTTTTTAAACCAGTCAAATTTAGCAGTGGAGGGTTGTATACACTTATGATTTCAAGAATGTGACGGTTATCCCTGGAAGTAAGCTTCAATTTACACCACATGGACTTGCTTTGAAAATGTGGTCGTGGCAGGCGTGGTAGCTCACCCCTGTAATCAAACCTCATCTCTACAATAAATCAAAAAAAACTAGCCGGGCGTGATAGCGCGCGCCTGTAGTTCCGGAAGGCTGAGGCGGAAGGATCGCCGGAGCCCAGCAGGTTGAGGCTGCGGTGGCCGGAAGCGCACTCCAGTCTGGGCGACAGAGTGAGACGCCAACTCAAAAAAAACAAACAAACAAATAAAAAAAACTCTGCGGGCCTGTAGTTTCAGCTACTAGGGAGGCTGAGGCAGAAGGATCACCTGAGTCCAGGAGGTCAAGGCTGCAGTGAGCCATGGTCATGCCACTGGCCCTCCAGCCTGGGCGA
This sequence comes from Tarsius wallacei, assembly GCA_963574415.1. NCBI lineage: Eukaryota > Metazoa > Chordata > Mammalia > Primates > Tarsiidae > Tarsius > Tarsius wallacei. The sequence continues at coordinate 2,126 of CAUYQG010215592.1, read as the reverse complement.
CAGAGTAAGATCCCTGACTTAAAAAAAAAAAAAAAGGCCAGGCACGGTGGTTCACGCCTATAATCTCAGCACTTTGGGAGGCCGAGATAAGAGGACTGCTCGAGCCCACAGGTTCCAGATCAGCCCTAGAAACTTGGCAAGACCTCATTTCTACAAAAAAATCAAAAAAATTAGCAGGGCGGCGGCACATGCTTGTAGTTCCAGCTACTTGGAAAGCTGAGGCCATAGGATCACCTGAGCCCAGCAGATCGAGGCTGCGGTGGCCGTGAGCATGCCACCGCACTCCAGCCTGGGCAACAGAGTGAGACTCTGACTTAAAAAAAAAAAAAAAAAAAGTGGAAGGATCGCCTGACCCCAGCAGGTCGAGGCTGCGGTGGCCGGGAGCGGCCACTGCACTCCAGTCTGGGCGACAGAGTGAGACTCCAATTCAAAACAAAAAACAACAAAAAAAAACCCCAAATAAAAAGAAAGAAAGAAAATGTGTTCACTATGCCTATCGGGTCTCAGCTTCTCCTGGGGGTTGGGCCAGGCAGCAGCTGCAGACTGCGTTCACAGAACCCACCACGGGTCTCTAAGCATTGGTAGGCGTCCGACCGCAGGGCTCACTCTGGATGTATGAACATGATTTATTGTCTCCTTCAGTTCGCCACATCTGATTCGCGTCTCAGTGCAGGGGTTGGGGGAACCCTGCTCACCCGGCGGCAGCTCCCTGGGCCCGGGAGCGTCCTGGGTACCTCGTCCTGCGTCTGGACTCCTCGCCGGGCCCATAGAGGCAAAAGGCCGCCTCGGGCTCCTGCGCCCGAGCCAGACCCCAGCGCCCACGGGGCAAGTCAGGTCTCACGCAGACCTCCCGCTGCCGCCAACCGTCCAGTTCTTCCTCCAGGCCACGTTCTCCTGCGTGGCTGCTGCCTCCTGCAGAGTGGCCAGCACCAGCTGCTGGGTCCTGGCTGCCTCGTCCCTGCGCCGCGGGTCCTGCTCCGGCATCTCCTGAGGGCAGGAAGGGAGGGTCGCAGTCCCGGCCCCAAGCCCGGGATTCTCCGCCCGCTCACCCCACTCGGAGACTCCCAGCTGCTCCTACCTTCAGCATCGCCTGCTTCTGCAGCTCTCCCGGGGTCACGAGAGCAAAGAGCGCGACGCCCACGCCAGTCCCCGCGCCCAGCACTGCGACCGTGAGCAGCGCTTTCCGAACGAAAGCCATGGCCGGCCGCGCGACCGGCGTGGAGCGCTCTCCAGTCTCCCGCAACCGAGAACGGCAGCCGCTGACGTCTCGCCGCTCCCTGCGTAGGCTAGAGCGACCCACAGGGGAAACCATAGAGTCGCGACCCGGCTAGAGAGGGGCTGGCCATCCAAACGCTTGTAATCCACGACGCCCGGTCTTAATAGGTTTATCCGAGAAGGTTGAGCGAGTCTAGGAAAAGTGTCGGCACCGAGGGCTAAACGCAGGGTGCCCTTCGTCAATCAAATCCAGAGCGGGATTGTTAGGGGGAGGGTGCATGTCTCCACTACTGTAGGTTTTACAAATGCCCAGTTTTCTGCCTTCCGAAATTTCCCGATCAGTAGAGGGCTGAGCTGTGCTCTGGCATACTGCATCACTCGGACGTTTTCAATACAGTACATAGCGGTCCTCCAATACTTACATAGATCTATTTACCCTCCTTTCAAGCTCTTCAAATCTGGAGCAAAAACTCAAAGCCAAGTGTACTCCTGGGAAAACAGATTATAGTTACATATTTTTTCCTTATTTTACAAATAACCTATTACTTTTCTCGTTCGGCTATACCATTAGTGTTGGTTTTCGGGTTGTTTTTTTTTGAGTTGGAGTCTCACTCTGTCACACCTGTCTGGAGTGCAGTGGCACGCTCACGGTCACCGCAGCCTCGACCCGCTGGGCTCAGGCGATCCTTTCGCCTCAACCTCCCAAGTAGCTGGGCCTACAGCAGGCTACCATGTCTGGATGACTTTTTTTTTTTAATTGGAGAGACGAGGCTGGTCTCGAACCCCTGGGCTCAGACAATACTCTCGCCTCCCCTCCCAAAGTGCTGGGATTACAGGCCACTGCGCCATTGCACTTGGCTCAGGTACTCAGTACTTTTTTTTCTTGGAGTTTCACTCTGTCACCAAGGCTG
>CAUYQG010215591.1:0-23986 GCA_963574415.1 Tarsius wallacei | reverse complement strand
TTTTTTTTTTTTTTTTTGCCAGTTCCTTCCGGGGTGAAGGTTTTGCAGGGTGGCGCGCTTGGCCGTGAATGGGGGTGGGGGAGCAGTGGGACGAAATCCTGGATCAGCTGCTCCGAGGCGATGAGCCCGAAAGGGGAAGGAGCGGGTCCGCCGGGTCGGGGCCGGCGCTCCTGCGAGGGCGGAGGTGGGCGACCGGATGTTGATGTTTTCACGCCCTCGGGAGAGGTAACTGAGAAAGCGTCAGGCGAGGCGAGGACACATGCTTCTTAAAGATAATAATAATAAGCCTTGGGCGTATGTGTGTTTTGCAGGTTCCCCTTTTGGAAAACGTTTTATTAGGTCGGGATGTGGCGTGAGATGCCCCAGCCAGACTTGGAAATAATTTATACAGTAAAGGAGAAAATGCACAGAGGGAGAGAAGTGAGATTATTTTCTTTGAATCCCAGTTTTGAAAGAACTAGAGATGGGTAGTATCTGCAGTTGTGTGGTGTTCTTGACTCCGTCTCTCTTACTCCTTGTATGTAAGTCTGGGGTGTCATCCTTTAGACTAGTCAGTAATCACATCCAAGCCCTGTTGGACTCGTCCACATTTGACCAAGTTGTATGGTGCTAGATTGCTTTTCATGTTGTCTATATGATATATTGGAAGACCCTATTTAGGTTATGTTTTTCTTTCATTGTATTTGAGGCAATATGTGCTAACAACTTATTTTGTACGTGAACATATAAATTATACCACCTAGAACTTTAGAACTTACCAGTAACACTAGTGGGAAAGAGATCTCTCCTTTACTTGGGTTTTATTCTTCAAATTACTTTCCATTCATGTCATTTCTTTTTTAGAATGCCATTCATGTCATTTCTTTTTTAGGTGAACATGGGTTCACTGTGTCCCAACAAAAGTAGGATTTACATGTTATTTTAAAAATCCTGGGTGCCCAGCAACCCCTCCTGGTATATACCCAAAGGAGATTAAATCACCACCTTGTAAAGATGTCTTCACTCCCATGTTCATTACAGCATTCTTCACAATAGCCAAGAAAAAATTTGTCCATCAGCGGACAAATGGCTAAAGAAAATGTAGTGTATGGAATATTGTTTAGCCTTTAAAAAGGAGATCTTGTCATTTACTGTAGCATGTATAGACCTGGAGGGCATTATGTTACTTGAAATAAGCCAGATACAGAAAAGAAAATATTGTATGAGCTCAAGTAACACAGAAAATGAAACTGGTTACCACAGTTGGGGGAGGCCGAGGGATGGGGAGATATAGGTCAAAGGACACAAAATAGCAGATATGTAGAGGGAACAAACTGTAGGCCAGCGGTTGGCTCATGATTGCAATCTCAGCACTTCGGTAGGTGGAGGCGGGAGGATTTCTTGAGCCCAGGAGTTTGAGACCAGCCTGGGCAATGTAGTGAGACCTGGTCTGTACAAAAATAAAATAAAATAAAATAAAAAATTTAGCTGGGCATGGTGGCAAGCGCGTATAGTTCCACCTATGCGGGAAGCTGAGACAGAGGTATTGCCTGAGCCCAGGAGGTTGAGGCTACAGTTAGCTATGATCCTACCACTGCACTCCAGTCTGGGTGACTGAGTGAGACTCTGACTCAAAAAAAAGATGAACATGTTTACAGATGCATAGGGACCATAGTTAAGAAAATTGTATTAGGGATTTGTGTTAAGTAGATTTTGGTAGCTCTTGTCACACAAAAAAGGTAATTATGTGAAACAATAACTTTTAATCTGCTTCACTATAGAAATCATTGTGCTGTTTATGTATATATCCTATGATATAATGTAAACATTATTTATTTATTTATTTATTTATTTATGAGTCAGAGTCTTACTCTGTTGCCCAGGCTGGAGTGCAGTGGCACTCTTAAGGCTACTGTAGCCTCAACCTGCTGGGCTCAGGCGATTCTTCTGCCACAGCTTTTCAAGTAGCTGGAACTACAGGTGCATGCCACTATGCCCAGCTAATTTTTTGATTTGTTGGAGAGACGAGGTCTCACCAAGTTGCCCAGGCTGGTCTTGAACCCCTGTACTCAAGCAGTTCTCTTGCCTCAGCTTCCCAAAGTGCAGAGATGATAGATGTGAGCCATTGGGCTCCACTGAAATTTATTTTTTAAAAAAAATTTTGAGTGCAATAAAATGTCTACGTTCTTTATATTCTTATAAGCCTTTAACTATGATTATAGGTGATAACTGTGGCATCTAACCAGAAAAAAAAAGTATACAACTTTTGAGAGGCTTGTACATTTTAATGTTTACTGCACTATCATCTTTTATTAAAATATCTTGAACTTGAAGCATGTTTTATTCTTTTCAGCCTTCACCCTCAGCCTCTACCAGAAATTTCTAGACATAGAAGAGCTTTGTGTTGTCATATAAGTGCTAGTAACTAAAGCCATGTTTCAAAAGCAGCTTGCCCAGAAGACATTGTGAAAAATGATTACATTGTATTATATCCTGAGTTTTAGCTGTGTACATATTTATATGCCTTGGATCCGTGATGGAGTTGGTGAAAGGCGAAAGAGAGAGAACTTGGAAAGAAGGGAATATCACTTGCATTGGATAGTGGTGTTTCATAGCAGAGACTGATGCCCGGGAGACTCCTCTCAAGTTTTCCCTTTTTCACTTTAAAGAAGCGTCTTTGCTTCCTCTTACTTAATAACAGTATAACATATTAATGTTCATGCATTAATAAACATACTCCAAGGACAAATAGGTAAACTAGAATGACCCTGCTGGAAAACTAATCCTAATAAGCCTTCACTGATTACTAAAACCAGATGACTAGTTGGTCTCTGTATTCTAAGTCACTCTGTATTATTCATGAGACAGTATATTTCCTTAAGTATTAATGTTCTGGTACATAACTCTTAATATTATGTTTTTAATCTGCACTGGGGAAAGGGTGGTGTGGAGAATGCAATGGAGGGATGTCAGGGTGCCCACACCCACTTCAACCAGAACAAGAGTGTTACAGGATTAAAATACTTGAGTAGATTCCCAAATTCCCTGAACTCATCTGTTTATCATCTTCTCCATGCACCCAGGTGCCTAAAAGAATGCCTTGCACGTAGTGTTTTAATAATCGCACATTATTGGATTTTTTATTTTCAATCATTATTTTTAATTAACCATTCAGGTGAAATCTTACCAGGACGTTGTCTATGCTTGCTCTGTACTGCCACCTCCCTACTTTGCTCCCCTGCTTCTCACTGGCCTCTTAGTTCAAGATCTCTAGCGTTGATTGAAATAGGGATCCACTAAGGCTAATCTGGCTTTTCTGGTGTTCTAAGATTATAAGTGACAGGGTTTAGGTGTGAACTTCTGAGATTGTTCCCTGCTGCTGGAAATAACCTGGTATGAAATTGGACTGGTTTCCGGAAATAAACATTCATGTATATTTTCTTGCATGTGTCTTCCTATTATCTTTCTGATTCAATTTCTCTTTAGAATTCAGTGGCTCTTAAAATAAAACTACAGTCTTACTATTATGTAACTTTTTTATTGGAAGATTTTTTTTTTTAAGCTGCACTGTTATTAGTTCTACAGTAGCTGTGACTACTCTTTTGGAGACTGGGGGGAGGATAAGAAATGTTGACTATTTAGAAGCTGCAGCTAAGATGATATTATTCTTTAGGGTCTCTTAGTCACAGTATTGCTACAAGTATTCTAAAGAAAATCTTCAAGATACTTCCACCAAGAAGATCCTTGAAAATAAACTAGCTCTCGTTTTTATAAATGTGAAAACTGAGTCCTAAGTCACCATAAGTGACTTATCCAGATTTTTAGAGCTTGTCAGTGACAGCCAGGAACCTTTCTTGCTTAGCATGGGAACCAGACTGTCTATAAAGAACTATGACAGTCAATGGGGAATTCACTGTTATTTTGAAACCATATACAGCCTGAACAAGATGTAAGAAATCACTTCACATTTATGTGGAAGGCACCAGAGAACAATGTTATAGAGCCTGATTGGAATGATCCCTGGTAAGAAGTGATTTGGTATAGTTACTAGAAGTTCACAAAACCCTGAATTGTGGGAGGAAAATATTACTGTATCTTATTAAACATTGGTGAAAAGAGTACCTTAATTATGCATCTGAAATTCAGAGGAAATTGAGGATGTCAAAAGACCTTTTAGGAATTTTGGATTTAGGGACAGGGAATCTTTAGAAAAGGTTTTAGATGACCTAGTTTTTTATATGCTTTGCCGCATTTATTCTTCTGCTAGTTCATCTTTACATGACATTATATAGACTTCTGGAGAATAGACTGCTTAAAGTTAGTCAATAAAAATAAACCATATAGCAATACAGTTCTTTAAATTCATTTATGTGACTGATTATGGGGGTAGAATGGAATGGGGGAATTTGTGGTTTAATAACTCCCTTTTGCATGATGACTAGATGATAATGGTTCTGTATATGTATTTGTTAGGCCTTCATAGTTTCCCAAGTGCCTCCAAACATTATCTAAGTGGATCCTCACAGGAGCTGTGTGAGGTAAGCAGGTTAGGAAGATGGCAGATTTATCGTTTTACAGGTGAAGATTCTGAGATTGGATTATTTGCCAAGATCATAAGGTTAATAAGGGGCATAACATGGACCAAAAGCCTAAAGCCCTTCACTCCTAGCTCTCTAAATGTTGGCAGTTGTCTTCTGATGGTATGAAGTTGTGTGCTTTGTGTACTTTTAAAAAATTTTATTTTTCTGAGACAAGCCCTTGTAGTCAAATTCTTTCCTCTGCTACCAAAGAGGCTCAGAAAACTTATTGATAATATACTGTAAGTTGGTAAGATTACATTGAATGCTTATGTTTTATTAACTATTATAAAGGTCAAGATTCAGCAATCTGAGGCGTTAAAGCCCTTTTCAGTAGTCACTCATTTGTTGCTCCCAGAAGTGCCGCAGAAAGCCAGGAATCTATATTCATTGTCTAGTCACTTGATTCTTATGACAGAAGTTTTGGAAGTCTAGGAAAAGGCTATGTGTCAACTTCTTTTATGTGTCATAGTTTTAAAAATCCTAGGGAAAATCGCAAGATCCAGTTAAGTCTGTGTTTGCTCAAATAGGGAAAGGGGCATGAGTGTGGAAAATCTAGCACAGGATTCTGTGAGTGATCATCCAGACTTGTTCTTTCTATTCACAAGTGTGCTTGTCACTGATGTCGCATTAATCTTTTAATTCTTTGATTCAGCTGTCCACTTTGATTTTAACACCTTGTTCTGTAACCTAAAAATAATTTATTTTAAGTGTTTGTTTTCAGATTATGAACCTTAGTTTGAGAAAAGATAAAAATTTTAAGCCCTGGATAAAACTAATTTTCACTCTTTTGGTTTAGTTGTAGCACAAATAAAGGTTAGGTTGCTTTCTAGCTCTTTTAACTAAAGTAATACTAATAGGATTATAATGCCTTGGTGAAAATAGACGTTATAGAACTTCACCATATTAAGCTCTCTCCCAAAAGCAATATGGGGACAGGAAATGCCCCTCTTAGAAATCTTGCTTTTAGCTGGGCTCGGTGGCTCAGCCTGTAATCCCACGCTTTGGGAGGCCGAGGTGAGTGGATTGCCTGAGCCCGTGGGTTCAAGACCCGCCTGGGCAACTAGGCGACACCTCATCTCTACAATATGTCAAAAAATTAGCCGGGCGTGGTAGCACGCACCTGTAGTTCCAGCTACTTGGAAGGCTGAGACGGAAGGATCACCAGAGCCCAGCAGGTTGAGGCTGCCGTGGCCGGGAGTGGCCACTGTACTCCAGTCTGGGCGACAGAGTAAGACTCCAGTTCAAAAACAAAACAAAACAAAATCTTCTAAATCTATCCCTTGCCTAGGTCTTTCTCATTTTTGGTACTAAATAGTAGTTTTCTCGTTATCCACTACAGTAAGGCTTACAGTTTAGAGGATCATGTACTAGGGTGCATGGTATTTTGGAGTATGGACCGTAAATGATTATAGCTTATCAAAACAATGTGATCTTACATTTCTCTGTTTTCTTATATAGATTTCATTATATACCTTTTTTATTAACAGTCTACTACATATCAAGTATTCTGATAGGTGTTGGAGATACCAAAAAAAAAAAAAGAATAAAGCAAAAATTGTTTCTGCCCTCACAAACAAGTAAATAAATGATTTAGCTATAGTACAATTAGTTCTAATAGACATATGCTATTTTTTGTGTAAACCATTACCATTCTTCTTTTTAGGATTAGACTTTTTAGTTAGACTCTTGAAGTCATGGATCTTTTGGATGAAAAATATGTATCATACATGCTGTCCTTCTTACCTCCTGTAACTGTGACCAGTATTCATTATCCTTCATAGCATGCTTTCCTGATGAACCCCAATTCAGCCTCAGAATTCTTAATCAGTCCTGATAGTACTTGTCAGCCAATTGAAATTGGCATTGTCATTATTGGCCTATTTCCTATCCTCTAGTATACGGTTAAGTTATAACTTAGCACCTTTTAAATCCTGTTTTGCGGGGAGACACCTCTTATCACCAAGAGTGTCTGAACAAAGCATATCTGTATACCTAATCCTTAACTGCACCCTACAATACGATAATAAAAAAAAAAAAAATCCTGTTTTGACGTCACAAGGAATAAAGTTTATTCAGTTTTAAGTTTCTGGCTGGCCAGCTCTTGCCAGCAGGTTTCTCTGTAAATATCCAGGGTTGGGGTGCTTTTAAACAGAGAGTGAGGAAACAGAACATGAAAATAGAGGTGGAGCCAGCTACTGGTGCTTGCATGTGATTTGGGAATAACCTCATACATTATGGCCCTGTAACAAGCACATGCTTCCCAGGGCTTTGTTTTATTTTTGAACATTTTTTTTCTCTGTTTTTGTTTGGTTTTTAAATTGGTTTTGGCATTAATTCTAACCAAATTTCACCTAAAGGAATGACAGAATCAGTGCGGGCATACTTATGGTAAAAGTTGCTGATTGTCTACACCGTGCTAAGAGTGAACTTTTTGATCATATCCTTGGCCGGCAGCTGTCTACTCAGCCATATCCAGATAGCCTGTGTCTTCCACACTGCCACTTGAATTGTTAATTTCTTAGAAAGTCAATCCAGCTGTTACTCTGGATACACGCCGGGGCCCAGCAGGTCGAGGCTGCGGTGGCCGGAAGCAGCCACTGCACTCCAGTCTGGGTGACAGAGTGAGACTCCAACTCAAAAAAAAAAAAAAAAAGATAATTATGAAGTGCTCAAAACAATGGGAATGTGTGTGAGTATAGTGGAAACCAGCCACAGAGAGGAAACAGGACACTGAGGTGTCTTGCCAGGAAGCAAGATTCGCATCCAAAGGCTGAGGCCGTTCAATTTTTTAATAATTTTGTGCATGAAACAAAGTTTGTGTACATTGAACCGTCAGAAAGCAAGGCCACCCATGTGGATAATCTGGTTGTTTGGCGTCACCATCATTCCTGTCTCTGAGTTTATACGCTTCCTTAAGCAGTTGTTTTCCTACGGTTATTCACACAAACGTATTTAACCATAAAAAATGACATACCATTAATACAGTGGAAAAATGTGTTCAGAGTAACTAAGCACAGTAGCATAACCAGAACATCTCTATCAGCTATTAAACTTAACTGCAACAACAAACAATGGCAGGCAGAATAAACTGCAACTTGTCACACGAGGTCAGGTGTAGAGTTTTCCATTGTTAGTGTCATGTCAGTGCTCAGAAATTTTCAGATTCTGGAGCAGTTCCGATTTTTGGATTAGGAGTACTCAACCTGTAGTGGTTGCCCCTGGCTGCTCGTTAGCTCACCTGTGGAGCTTTGGAAAAATGAAACCAAAAAAACAACCTACCACCACCGATATCTGGGTCCTTTGCCTAGAAATTCTGTCTGGTGTGGAGCCTGGGCATCAGTATTTTATCGTCTGATTCCTCACACGCTGGTGATTCCACTGTGCAGCCAGGGTTGTGATCATTATTTTAGTTAAAGTAGCATCTCCTAAGAGCGATCTGGGAAGACTTCATGAAGCATGATGTTTAAATGAAGGGAGGAAGATGACCAGTAGATTGCCCTGGGGGAAGGGAGGCATTCCAGGCATGTGTAACAACATGGAAGAGCTGTGGAGTAAAGGGCATTTAAAACTGGCAGAGGGAGGGTGATAGATGAGGAAGATAAGGAAGGGAGGGGTAATCTGGGACACCCTATTAAAGACTTGGAAACAGAAGTAAGGTAAGGATCTTGGAATTAATTTCTAGGACACTTGGAAACTACTGTAGTACTTAATCTCCTAAAAGCAGTAATAGGAGTTAGCGAGTGATTAGCGATAGATTAGAGGGAGAGTAGTACTGAAAATGAGAGCCAGCATGGATGCGGTTGCATCAATCTAGGAGGGTGAGCAGTGCTTAAGGAACAGATGAGATGCAGAAACACTGCAACAAGAACTGATGTTGTATGGCAACTTACTTGCGCTAAGTACATATGAGTTGAAAGGAAAGGGCTTAACGTTTGAAAAGTCTGAGTGTAGGGTACGAAATATCTTCAGTTCTCTTTAATCAAGCTAATCCTATTCATCAATATAATGCAGAGGACTGTAGAGCCTGTGTACAATGTAATGTGGAGGACAGCATCCAACTTGGGCTATGTATAGTTTTTGCCACTGATACCTTAAAGGTAAGAGAGTTTAAGGAATAGATCATTTGCAGTAATTGTTTACATGCAACAGGAATTTTTTTAAGTTAACTGCTTTGCCTTCTTAATACTGAGCTATAGCGTATTAGCCTAGACCCTCTTCGAATTCCTGGAACGAAATGGGAAGGAAAAGCAGTACATAAAGAATCTGGCTTCAGCTCTTTAAGGGTTGAAGTGCTTTGATTCTTGAAATGCAGCTGCTCTTTTTTACGTTTTCTTTGCTCTTATTTTTGGCCTATTTTTTTTTTCCTGTCCTGGCGTTTGCCTTCTCTTTTTCATTCTCAGTATTTTAAGTGCCATTTCTTAAGCACTGCTTGCAGTTTACAACTTAAAAAGGAGTAAGCAAGGGGTAAATAAGCAGATTGCGGAGGATTTTTAGGACAGTGAAATTATTCTGTATGATACTGTAAAACTGGACATATGTCATGATACATTTGCCAAAACTCAGAAGGTACAACCCCAAGAGTCCACATAAATGTAAGCTAGTGACTTGACTGTGGGTGATAATTATATGTCAGTCAGTGTAGTTTCATGGATTGTAACAAATATATTGGTGATGGATATTGATAGTGGAGGAGACTGTGTGTATGTGGGAGCAAGGGTTATATGGGAAATCTCTGTACCTTCCACTCAGTTTTGCTGCGAACCTCAAAAGGTGGGGGAAGGGACTATGCAAACTTTAGGTGTTAAAAGTCAAAGACACCCTTGAAATTAATGATAAGAGTTTATAATATTTTAAGAATGGGGATCAACCATATAGTTATACAGTTAAAGTAAAATTTTGCTGTTCATTTTTTGTCATGTACATAGTCTGTTGGCCAATTTGAGAGATTTAGGGTGTGTTGAAAAGAAAAAATTTTTAATGAGCTATAGTGCAGTGAGAAGGATTCAAATATGCTTGACAACCTTAGCCCAATTTTTTTTACTTTGGTTCATGGACATACTTGAGTTTATAGTTCAAGTGCCATGACAAATGTCCAAGCAGTGTGTCTAGAACCCTCGTCCTTGAGATCAGTTGTTGGATTTTAACAGAGGTCTACGTATTCTGATTGACAATAGGGAATTCCTGCCTTAAGATGCTTGTGAAATCTAATTATAATATTTTAATGTCGTGAAAAGTGAGTTGGGGGTACAAACAGCATTAAACTCTTTTGGGGGTAGTATCTTTAAGCCTATATTTTACTATGGATTAGGACATAGTGATTTACCTATAAGGTTTTTAGAAAATTAGAACAAATTAGAGGCCCTAACTAGTGAGGTAAGTCTTGGAATTTAACCACAGACAATCTTTGATGAAATATTACAGTTGATCAAAACTTGCTTCTATTGCTATAATTAGGAAATTGATTTGTCCAAGGTCATATATAAAGTAGCAAATCTGAGATTAGAACATTGATCATCTACCTCCAAAGTCTTATACATTCTAGTTCCTTGTAGAGTTCTTGGTGTACTATGAATATTCCAGACATTGGAAGTCCTATAATTAATTATATCATGCTTTTATTTTTCTTTCTAGGGTATAGACTGCCTTCTGGGGTTTTTACTACTCTTAACTAGTATTTGCTGTATGATCATCATGTGTCCCTTCATCTCATGTCTTTGGAGGAATAAAGGAGTTTTCCCCAGAAAAGTTTACTATATTTGTTTAAGTAGCTCTTGTGCTCAAATCAAATGCTCTGTGTGCTATCATTTCTTTTGAGAAAAAAATTATCGTTCTCTCCAATCTCTCTGTTGTTGCCTATGTTTAGGCCCCCTTTGTTCATAAGACTTTCAAAGCTTAGACAAGAACAAATGCAGTCACGTGAAAGAATGCTTCTTATAAGATGAACAACAATATTGTCAGGAAAATAATAACGTTATAGTAATTTGCTTAAGTCTACTGTCATAATAGATTGATTTGGGGGCCTGCCCAAATTTATTTTTAATCCTTATTTTTATAAACCTATTGTTTGAAATTATTTTGGAATTATTTGTGGGTTGCATTTTTTAAAATTTATTTTTTTAGTTTTAGCTTATATATATATGTATGTGTGTATATATATATATATATATATTTATTTATTTTATTTTATTTATTTATTTATTTTTTTGAGTTGGAGTGTCACTCTGTCGCCCAGACTGGAGTGCAGTGGCCGCTCCTAGCCACTGCAGCCTCGACCTGCTGGGCTCCGGCGATCCTTCCACCTCAACCTTCCAAGTAGCTGCAACTACAGGCACGCGCTACCACGCCCGGCTAATTTTTGATTATTGTAGAGATGAAGTCTTGCCAAGTTGCCCAGGCGGGTCTCGAACCCACGGGCTCAGGCAATCCACTCACCTCAGCCTCCCAAGGTGCAGGATTACAGGCTGAGCCACCGAGCCCGGCTTAGCTTATATATTAAAAGTTGATTGTAACATGGCCCTAAATATACAGTGAATATTTTCTTTTCTTTTTTTTTTTTTTGAGTTGGAGTCTCACTCTGTTGCCCAGGCTGAAGGGCTGTGGCATGTTCCCGGCCACCGCAACCTCAACCTGCTGGGCTCCGGCGATCCTTCCGCCTCAGCCTTCCAAGTAGCTGGAACTACAGGCGAGTGCTACCACGCCTGGCTAGAATATTTTCTTTATATGCTCCTTGGGTTGCAGCTTTAATAGTGATACTCTCCTTTTAAACTTATATGCTCTTTTGGGTTTCTATTAAGAGCATTTCCTTGATTAAAATTAATTACAGTTTCCTGTGTTTTTCCTATTCGTCAGAACTTTTCTTTTTAAACTTTACAGGTGCTTCTTTTTCTCTTCATTCGCTTTAAGTGTTGGTGTTCCTCAGGGCTCAATCCTAAGTATTTCTTACATAGTATTCTCTCTTCTGGGTAAGCTAAATGCCTTTCTTCAGCCCAGGTTGGCTACGGACACGTAGTGTTTGTATATCTAATGGATTACTGGATATTTCTACTTGGATGTCTCATAAACACTCATATTCAGCCTGACTAAGAGTGAGCCTATCACTTCCTCCCCTAATCAGAATCCTTCCCAAATTAGAGTCCTCTCCTTCAGTGTCCCATACCACTTTCTATTGCCCCAATCAGAAACCTGGGTGTCTTGTGCTCTCTTAATCTCATATTCTATCATCGGGGTCTCTTAATTTAATTTAACTGCTTAAGTACCTTTTCCATCGTTGCCTGTACTGTTGCAACAAATTCCTAATAGATCTCTCCACCTTTGGCTAATGACTATTTGAGAGTAACCCTTCAAGTGTAAGTTTGACTCCCTGATCCCTGCTTAAAACTTTAAAAGCTTCCTCTATATCTGTTGCCTTTTGTATAAAACCCAACTCTAACGTGGCTTCCTGTGGTCCATGAACAATATAATCTGCTGCTTCTGTTTCATCCTTGCCACTTATTGGAGACACACAATGGTCTAGAGAAGCAGAACTTCTTGGAGCACTCCACTTTTACCTAATAGCTAACTGCCACTTCTCCTTTTTGCTTTTGTTAAACATGCCGTCCTTCCCTGACTTCTAGAACCCAGGATGGGTTCCCTGCTTTATGAACTTCAAGTCCCCTCTATTTACCCTGTCATAAACATTCATGGGATTGTATTATCTGTTTAATTGTGTCTGGTCACTCAGGTTCTACTATATTCCCACTGCCTAGCACAGGGCTTTTGCATACTTTATAAATTATATGATTTGCTGAACTAGTGATTAAATGAACTTCCAGCTGTGACATTTGTTCACTGCTGTGTCTATTCAAGTTTTGACAATTGAAAAAAAAATTATTTCTGTTGTTCATCCTCCAGGCATCAAGAGTATGATGTAAAGGTGTGTGTCATTGCTTTTAATGTACACTTTTAAATTTAATTATCTGTTTTGAATAACAATGTAGTCCCCTGTTTAATAATTAAGTTCTAAAAGGGTATATAAGTTTTTATCCTACCCTTACTCTCAACTGCCCAGTTCTTTTCCCAAGAGGCACACAGTATTAACTGCTTCTTGTATATTTGTACAGAGTTACTTCTTCTTCATTTTCAAGAAAATGTGTGTTTTTGTATGTATATCTATGTATGTTATAAATATGTATAAATATATACCTTTTCCCTACGGATAATGTATTGTATACACTGGTGCTTCTTAATTTTATTTTCACTTAATAATAGTGATATCTTGGAGTCCTTTCAAATATGTAAATAATAATCTCATTCTTATATTGCATTTTATTAGGGATTAAATATGCCACAATTTATTTAACCATTTTTTTATTGTTGACATTTACATTTGTGCCTAATCTGTAGCTACTATACGGTCAATACTATAGTATTGAATAAGCTTGAACTTCTGTCATGTATGTACACATGAATATATCTGTAGGAGAAAGTTCTAGAAATAGAGTCACTGGGTCAAAGAATTGTGTATTTGTAATGTTGATAGATCTTGCTGACTTGTCTTCCATAGAGTGTGAATTTACCTTCCCTATCTGCAAAAATGCCTGTTTCCTCATACCCTTATCCACACAATATACAACACACTTTGAGATTTGCTAGCTTGTACTATGAAGTTCAGGATGTACCCGTAGAATGTTTTTTCCTAAAGATAACTGACCCATGAGAAATAACATACTTAATTTATAAAGTGCTTATGAGGTCCAAACATGTAATAGAAAACATTAAGTTCTAGTGTTCTGAGTTACAGTTTATCTGTGTCAGCCAATACAGAAAAATAAAGATAATATCATACATCATGTCTGATTATGAGAAGAAAGTTATTTTCTAATTTAAAAAATTTGAGAAATAAGCATTATAGTTTTAACCTAATAAACTTGAACAGATGTTTAAAGTGTACAGTTCAGTAATTTTTAAAGTATATTTATAATGTTGTACAATTATTACCACTGTCTAATTTCAGAATTTGTTATCACCCCAAAAAGAAACCCAATCTCAGTCACTCTGCATTTCCCTCTCACTCTAACCTCTGGCATCTACTAATCAGCTTTTTAATCTTTGTGGATTTGCCTATTCCGGACATTACATATAAATGAAACTGTATAGTCTTTATAGTGTCTGGCTTCTGTTACTAGCATAATCCATACTCGGTTTATCCCCTTTTTATGACTGAATAATGTTCCATTTCATTTATCCACCTATTAATTAATGGACATTTGGGTTGTTTCCAGTTTTTTGGCTGTTGTGAATAGCATTCATATACAAGTTTTTGTGTAGGCATATGGTAACTATGCTTAACTTTTTGAGAAACTGCCACGTTGTTTTCCAAAGTGGCTACACCATTTTTCATTCCTACCAATATTTGTGGATTCCAGTTCCTCTACATCCTTGCCAAAACTTGTTATTGTCTGTTTTTTTTATAGTCATCCTTTTGTGTATGAAATGATATTTCACTGTTGTTGTGATTTGTATCTCCTAATGACTAATAGTGTTGAACATCTTTCCATGTGTTGTTTGTCATTTTTTAGAGAAAGGTCAGTTCAAATTCTTTGTCCACTTCATAAATGGAATATTTGTCTTTTTTTTTATTGAGGTGTAAAAGTTCTTTATATACTTTGGATACTGCTGCCTTATCTGATATTTTCTCTAATTCTGGGTTATCTTTTCCCTTTCTTGATTGTATCTTTTGAAGCACAAAAGTTTTTAACTTTGTGAGCCCTGGTTAGTTAGGGGGAGCTTCAACAGGAAGGTGAGGGGGTCTAGTTGACTCCAGAGCTTCACCCCCCCCAAAAAAGCTTTTATTTTGATGAAGTCCAATTTATGTTTTTTTTCTTTTGTTGCTGTGCTTTTGTTACTTCTAAGAAACCATTATTGAATCCAAGATGAGAACTGCTTTTATGTCCTTCTACTTCTGTAGCCCTCTCCGTGGTCTATATCACCTGATATATTTACATTTGTTCTTCCTTGATCCTAACACTCATTCTTGACCTTTTGACACAGAAAGCAAATTAATTTAGCATTTGTCAGCAAATACACTGCCATTCTTTGGTGTAGGATGAATAAAGCCTTGAAATACATTGAAATTCTAGTCTTAAAGTCATCTGTCTTTGTTACTAGAGTTGAAGGGTAGGAGAGAGTTACCTGTTATCTGTGTAAGTGTGCATATGTTGTATAATGTGTCAGGATTTAGAGAGACCATAATAAGCACAGCACAAAACCAGGCATAAAGAGATGCATGGGAAATGGAGTTTAAACTTAAATTATGATAAAGAATGTTTGTTTTAGTTTTAGTTTTTGGTTTTTAAAAATCATATCCTTAATATTATAAGATGGATCCAAGGAATGTGATTCAGTTTATTAAAAAAACAACAGTGGCTGGGCATGGTAGCTCATGTCTTTACAGTTTGGGAGGCTGAGGCGGGAGGATTGCTTGAGCCCTTGAGCCCAGAGCTACATAGCGAGACCTCGTCTCTGCAAAAAATAAAAAAAAAACTTAGCCGGGCATGGTGGTGAATGCCTATAACCTAACTACTTGGGAGGTTGAGGTGAAAAGGAATGGTTTTTTAAAAAGAATAATATTTAAAACCTATAAAATTATATCTGAACATATAATGAAGTAAATATGAAATTGATATGATAGCTAGGATTTGCTTCAAAATAATCCAGTGGTGAGAGGTGTGGCAGTAGGATTGGTATTAAAAATTAGTGAAGCAGAATGTAGGTGTTTATTTTACATTGTGTAAATTTGGAAGTTTCATAATAGTTTTTAAATGTTTTAAATAAAAACTGTTCTTCAAAATGCGTTTGAAGACCTAATCCTTTTCTTGAGTTTCATATCTGACATCTAGATGTTATCTAGATATTATCTAAATTTCTTGCCAGTATCTTAAACTCATCAAAAATGGAATCCGTTGCCTTTATCCCCATATTTCTGTGTTTCTTGTATTCCATATATTAATTAATGCCAACACCATTTATCTGGTTTCTCAAATGGAAACCTTATAGATGTTGCTAACTTCTCATTCCTTGAAATTTTTGCTTCTAACTCAACTCACACTTTTAGCAGGTGACCTTGCTGCTTGCCATTTCACCACTGAGCAGTATAAGCAATCAGAGAACTGCTAATCTACCACATCTATCCAACTACCAACATGTGTGCCTGTAACCCTGTCTTCCTTACATTGCTGTGAACACGTTCTTTCTGTTCCTATTTTATGCCCATTTCCTCCACTTGTGCACTGAATCCTGCACTTGTCCCTTCACCTGCCCTAGGTCACCACTTCAGTGGGTCTCTCTGTGTTGCATCATCTGTTTTTTTCTTCTGCTGAATCATTTTCATCAGCTGTTTCCATACTGTTATTTCTCCCATCTAAAAAAAGCCTCTTGACCCCACTCTCACTTTTAGGCATTGCTCTTATTTTCCTTGATCTATTAGCAGCGTTAGACACAGTTAATTTACTCTTCAAGATTCCTGTTTCACTTGGTTTCTGTGACTTCTATGCTGGTTTTTCTTTTTTCTTTTCCCTCTGGCAACTAATCTCCTTTGCTGTTATCTCATCATCTCTCTGACCTCTATACATTACTTTGAAGACCGGGACTTCTACCTTCACTCTTTTGGTGGTCACATCTACTTTGATTGTCTTAAATACTATCTGTATCGGTGTTTTGCAAATTGCTTTTCATGATTGCTCTCCCCAAAGAGACTTTTTGACATTTTTTTCTTAATCACTCCTTCCCAGTGAAATTACTGTGCATCTATGTATGTGTTACGGCTCTTTGGTGAATCATAAACCATTGGAATATCTAAGAGCTCCCCCTCCGCAGAACCAATTTTTACCATTTTGGGGACCCTATCATCCCTGCTGAAAATAAATAATCTATATCTTGACAACGCCCAAGCTTTTTTCTTTATCTAGTACCAATTTCAGTATGTCAGCTTGCTTCATATCTCCACTGGATAGATATCTCAAACTTCATACCTACAGAACCAAACTGATAATCTGACTTTAGCCATGCCGAGCTTCAGTGGCTCCTCTTAGTGTACCTTTTTCTCTTGCCGCACTCAATTTTCTAGTCCATATTTTATTCTACTGGCAAAGGGGCTTAAAAGAGTGATTAATCACCTATTGTTCTAACCCAAATTGGCCAGACATTGAAGGGAGAACTTTGCTTGGCTCAGAGCTACTACCCTCATTGGTTGAGTAGAGCAGGGGCTAGAATGGCAAATTCCTGGGGAAAGTAGTGACATTGTACTGACTGGTGAAAAACATCCCACAATCCGTCTCTTGTTAGGATATATTTAAGCATAAGAGAAGGTGATATCTACGTGTAGCTATGAAAAATTCACAAAATGTTACAGTTGAGGTTGGGTGCAGTGGCTCATGCCTGTAATCCCAACACTTTGGGAGGTGGGAAGATTGCTGGAGACCTTATCCCCACAAAAAATTAGCTGAGTATGGTGGCACACCCTTATAGTCCCACTTACTCAGGAGGCTGAGGCAGAAGGATCACCTGAGCCCAAGAGGTCAAGGTTGTGTCGAGCCGTAATTGTGCCACTGCACTCCAGCCTGAGCAACAGATTGAGGCCCCAACTCAAAAAAAAAAAAAAAAAAGCACAGCTGTATTGGTATCTTTTGGATAAATAAGAATTTAAACAGGGAGCAGTTAGCTAGCATTGCTCAATATATTCAGCGTAACATCAGTGAACTGTAATTTTGGACTGTCAGCAACATGTTGTTTCAACATCACCACTGTAGAAGTCTGTGATGTTATTCTAGATAGGAAATCTTTATTCTTTAACAAATGAATAAGATACATTTGGGATATTCTGTCACCCAAGGGAATGTAGATATGAAGTACAGCCTTTTAATTAAGATTCATACTTTCTGAGATTTGTTTAGTTATTAAACATTTAACAACTTTCATGAAGTTATTTCTTATGCTATTTTTTTTTTTACATTTTCACTACTTCAGCTAGATCCATAATCATATTACATCGTGAATTTAGAGTCTTGGTTTTTATGTTCTCTTTACAAGTGGTGTAGACAGTTTTTTAGTCCTCCTTTCTCCCACCCCCAAATATGCTGAACAATATTAGGAAACTACTGTGAATTAATACTTTTTAGTGGTATCATGGCTCCTTTATGATATCTTTCTTATTACCCTTATGTAAATTCAGAGTGGAATTTTTCTTAAAAACTGCACAATGGGCCCTTCTAAATGACAATTCTACTCAAATTCTTAGTGTGCAGTGCAGTTCAATAACCACAAAAGAAAAGTCCAACAGATCTGAAGATTCTCTGTCACCCCAGAGGAACTGAGCAGTATTAAGTTTTCACAGCCCTTTTCAAAACAATAGACAGGTGAGGTAAGAATTTGAAAATTTGTAGTTTGTATGCAATATGAATAAAATTTGTCCCATTTTTAAGTTTTATTTTTTTCTTAAAAATCTTAGCACTATCATTACCTTTTTTCTCTCCTAGTGTCAAAATTCCAGTGTTGTGTTTAAAGTCTAAGAAGGGAAATATCAGAACTTTTAAATTTATTTGTAAACAGTAACATCTTAAGTGTGATAAACTGAAACAGAAAGGTCTCTATGTTTGGCAAAGTCACATTCCCCAGGGATTTACTAAACAGCAACAGCACTGTTACCAGTGTCAGCTGAGGCATTATTTATGTCCTTCTCTAATGGTTCCTTGTTTCACCAAAGCTATTGAAGAAGGTGTAATGCTTACATAGTCCTCATTAAGGATTCTTTTCATCACTGCCTAGATGAGCTAACAAAACCTGAATATCAGAGTTTGAGAGTTTGACTTCTGCTGGATCTGCTATGCTCTCCAACAAATCAACAGATTTCTTTCTGTCCTCATTTACTGGTCAGTGGCATCTAGGAACAGATTGACATTTTCTGTTAGAGTATAAATAATAAATTATAGACTGCTTTGAGGTAGTTGACAAAACCAAGATGTCACGTATGAATGTTACTGTGTAGTTAACGATGTCTTTCGTTTTCTAAATAATGATTTTTTTTATAGCATCCTTGTCATTTTTAGTCTTCCTATTTTAAAGCACCATTTGGCGCAATCTGTTTTCCCAACTTTCCCCCATTTTACTCTTATGATACTGGAGTTATATTATAAACTTCTTAAAGGAATGAATTGTTTTTATGTTCTTGAGGGGTCATCCTTTTAGTAAATTGAAGAAATAAATTGTATCTATTTAAAAGACCAACCTTGAAACAAACCTTAGACAGCAAGAGTTAATTAACATGTTTTATTGACTCAACTTAGAAAGATGCACTAAAATTTTTGAATTTATGTTTCAAACTGGTACTAGGTGCTAACAATTAATTATACAATTGGTTGGAATCAGTATTTTGTGTTTAATTATTTAAGACAAATGGGAAATGTATTATATAAGACAGGTTTTAATCAATCACATGATACGAGGTGGCAAATGTTTTGCAGTCAGTGTGTTCTAAGATAATTTATCAGGATTCTCTTCTGGTGGGAACCAACTTAGTAAAAAGTGTTTATTTCAGTTATCAGTTTACCAACTGCTCTGAGTAAACGTATGTATTTTAACTCATCTTCAGGAAACCCCATTGTTCTGCCAAGCACTTGGTCTGAATGTGTGATTTTATACTTCAGAGTAGTATTTATTTCTTTGTTCTTCTGAGAATGGATATTTATGCATGTTTCTCTCTTAGTCTCTGCTTGAGAGGTACAAAAGGAGATAACTAGATTTTATTAGCATATTTTTAAAAGTCTATAAAAGAGATCCTTTCAAATTATGCAGTGATTTTCTGATTGAAAATTGAAGGGGTTGCTAGAGGCTTTAACAAGAATAGATACACAAGAGGACCATATATTTTAATTTATTGTCATATGAACTAGACTTTCCTGTTAGTTTTCATTACATGGCTATGTTCACAAATCACCAGTGACTACTAGTTTTTTCAGAGTATGTGTACAACTTTTAAAATTATGTTTTTATTAACTATCTTTTATAAAGCACTTATTTTTGTCATTTTAAAATTTATCGTACTTTCAACAAACAGATTTTAACAACTTCAAAGGATTTGGAAATAGCCATTTTAAACAGTATTATAACTCAAGTTTTTATTTTTACTAATCATTTTAGTTGTATTCTTACATATTTAGGTTTTAAAAAGATTTCATTAATATCTTAAAAGTATGAAAAGAGAAAATTTCACGGAACTATCTCAAAGGGAACTGATAAAAAATAATGTTCACTTTTGGGGAAGACTTGTCATATGTATGCTCATGTATATCTCAATTCTGTGATTAGGGTAATTAGGAATAGGAAAAATTATAATACTAGGTATGTCAGAAACAGCTGCAACCTTTTAAAAAACTGCTTGGGTCTAAAAAGAATTGATGGTTGCTTTTTCATATTTCCTAATAGTCTAATAGCATATCCTTTTCATAAAATACATATTTGTTGGATTTTAAATTTTCTGACTTTTAAATACTTGTAATGAAATTTTATTAGTATTCGTGACTGATTTATTTTGGCTCCTGTCTCCTGCATTTGCAACCAAATTATACTTTATATGCTAGACAAGGTTTATACCAGCCTAATTGGTTGCTGGCATTTCTTAGCCTCACAGCTGCTGTGAACTCAGCTGTGAACTAGAAAACATATAATAGGATCCTGTTTTCAGAGACTAAAAGGCAATTGTCAACATGTAAAATTTGTTTTTGACAGCTCGATGGATATTTGAGCTTTTATGACAAATTAAATAGCACTAATACCAAATCTTAAACCATCTTAATTTTAAAGATTAGAAAGTCTTGAAATATGAAATCTATGTATTTTGCTTACTGGGGCAGAGACAGCTTGAATTTGGGTATATGTTCTGTTCGGCCACTTGTGGCCTTTTTTTTTTCTTTTTGAAAAATCATTGGCCTTACTATTTACCAACAAATATTAAAAAGTTGAGATGTGAACTATTTTCTCTCTAATTTCACAATAACAAAAAGTAGTGCCTTAAGTGATATAAAGGTATTTCTTAAGATGAACTAAGCATAAAATGTAAAGGTTGCATTTCAAAATATTTATTACATATTTATATTATTTGATTGAGCAGATTTTATTTTTAAAAATTATTTTGACACCTAAATTTGGAGTAAAATTTACTTTTATATTAGGTAGAACCATATGAAACTTGTGTTGGGTTTTTTTTAGTTCAAAAGGTTACACATAGGTGAAATGGGGAAAAAATTGCAATGTATTAATAATCATCAACCTGAACTCCCTAACCAAATTCAGAAATGTAATCAATACTGTGAATCACCTATACATAAGTAAAATACTATCATGCTTGATCAATAAACAGTAAAATTAGCAAATCAGTTTTATGTATAGCAAAAGTTTTTTCTTCCATTATAATTGCTTTTTGCCTATCACAAGTGTTTTCTTCAACATTTTCTTAAATGTTTTGGGACTCAGCACTAAACAAAACAAGGGCTAAATAAATATGAGAGGCTGTAGAAATACATTCAGGTAAGCAGACTGTCAGTAAATGGCTTATACTGAGTATGATTCAAGCATCATCCTATGCCTACCTTTTGTATCACTTAGATTCTTGGTGTGACTTTTTTTTTGAGTCGGAGCTCAGTTTGTTACCCAGGCTGGAGTGCAATGGGATAATCACAGCTCATCACAGCCTTGTTCTCCTGGGGGCTCAGGCGATCCTTCTGCCTCAGCCTCCCAAGTACCTGGGACTATAGGCACCACCACCATGCCTGGCTAATTTTTTTTTTTTTTTTTTTTGAGACAAGGTCTTGCTATGTTGCCTGAGTTGGTCTTGAACACCTGAGCTCAAGAAATCCTCCCGCCTCAACCTCCCAAATTGCTGGGGTTATAGGTATAAGCCACCACGCCCAGCCAGCATGACTTTCATAATCATGATTCTGGTAGTTTGTCACTTATATTTGGAATGCAACTCTGAACTTTTCTTGCACACTCTTGTATTTAAAATGCTCATTGAGTTTCAGCACATACAAATATAAATGTTTTCTTACATAAATATTGACCCAAAATCTTGGACTGAGTGATAAGTACATTTTATGAAGTTCGGGTCTTAAAAAACAAGAGATGTTCTATTGGGAAAATAGTGATTAGGGAGATATTCTGCAGGAGTTTGCTTGTACTTTCAAAAACTTTTTGCAATTAAAAAAATTTTTTACTCTCAACAGATGACATTTTCTACACTAACTTATCTTTACAAGTAGGTTGAAACAAAACTGAAAACTTTTTAAGTCTTAAGTTTTTTTAAAAAATGATAGTGTTTGAAAAGGCAACAGTTACGTTTTATATAGTAGTGTTGATTATTACATAATAGTGTAAACTTACAGTTTTCAAATCTGACCTCCATTTTCTAAGAACATGATCTATGACTTAGAGATAGATTGGGACTTCTGGTCAAATAGTACAACAAAGATCATGTATTGGAATTCTTGTGCCCCAGACACGTAAGAGAAAACCAAAAAGGTGTAGCTGAACTCCAAAACAAGCCTATGGAGCAAAAATGGATGGGTGGGTGCTGAAGCAAGCAAGCATGGCAAAAGTTTGGTTCCTGTAGGATGATGAAGGAGAAAGAGACTTATAAAGGAGATCAGAGTCAAGTTCGCTATTTGAACCCCTCTTAAAATAGAGATGCTGATTTTAAAATTGCTGCTGATCGGTTCGGTTCCCTGGAGCTAGGTTTATAGGAAATTTTCCATCAAGGGAGGCAGTCCAGTGCAATTAAAATAAAAATAAAGGGATATTCAGCCACTGTGCGGTAGAAAAGTCATGCCATTTGTGACTTTGTATGTTTTGATTGATCAAGTTCTCTTCTTTAGAAATCATGAATAGGATACATTGAAAACTCCCATGTGTATGGGATTTGAGAAACATTTCTACCTAACTTATGAGCCAAAGAATCATAAGGAAAATTAGAAAAATAGTTGGAACTGAACAATAACAAAAATACTACATATAAGATCTTGTAAGATGCTGCTAAAGCCATTCTGGCATAGAAATGTAACCTAATTTTTTTTTTTTTAAGTTAGAGTCTCACTCTGTCACTCAGACTAGAGTGCAGTGGCCGTTCACGGCCTCTGCAGCCTCGACCTGCTGGGCTCCGGCGATCCTTCTGCCTTGGCCTTCCAAGTAGACGTGCGCTACCATGCCCAACTAATTTTTTTTTATTTATTGTAGAGATGAGGTCTTGTCAAGTTGCCCAGGCGGGTCTCAAACCCACGGGCTCAGGCAATCCACTCACCTCAGCCTCCCAAAGCACTGGGATTACAGGCTGAGCCACCCAGCCCGGCTGTGTAACCTAATTTTTTATGAGAAAAAAAGAAAGGATAAGGATGAATGAGTTAAGCATTCATCTTAAGAATTTAAGGGGAAAAAAACCCTGCAAAGTATGCCCAAAGTAAGTTGATAGAAAGAAATAATGATAAGAACAGAAAGTATTTAATAGCGCCTAATAAAAGGTTCAACAAAACCAGGTGTTTATTCTTGGAAAAGTCAAATAAAATGGAAAAAAATCCCAGGTGAGATTAAAGAAAAAAGTTAACAAAAAATTAGAAATGAAAATGTGGACATTATTACAGATGCCACAGGCATTAAACAGATATAATGCCAGAAATGTGAAAACTTCCAAAAACTCATAGAAAAAATATAATTATCAAAATAACCAAGAATAGAAAACTATAATACTTCTATAATTATTAAGGATAGCCACCCAAGTCAAGATGGTTTTACGCAGTGCCTATAAACACTCAGGATTCGAATAATCTAATTTTTTTTTTTTTTTTGGAATTGGTGTCTGTTGCCCAGGCTGGAGTGCAGTGGCATGATCACCGCTCACTACAGCCTTTACCTCCTGGGCTCAGGCGATCCTTCCACCTCAGCCTCCCAAGTAGCTGGGACTACAGGTACGCATCACCATGCTGGGCTAATTTTTTTATTTTTTGTGGAGATGAGGTCTCATTTTGTTGCCCAGACTTGTCTTGAACTCCTGGACTCAATCGATTGTCCCACCTTGGCCTCCCAAAGTGCTGGGATTATAGGTATGAGGCACTGCACAGCCCAATAATCTAATTTTACACCAGCTATTCCAGAGTATGGGAAGCGAGAACTCTGCCATTAAAAAATTATTTTATGAGGCTACCATAATCATGATTCCAAAATCTAATAAGGTTGTTATGAGGAAGGAAAACTGCTGACCAGTATCACTCTTTTTTTTTTTTTTTTGAGTTGGAGTCTCACTCTGTTGCCCAGACTGGAGTGCAGTGGCTGCTCCCAGCCACCACAGCCTCGACCTGCTGGGCTCCGGCGATCCTTCCGCCTCAGCCTTCCGAGTAGCTGGAACTACAGGC